>JAJKFI010000135.1:2891032-2903285 GCA_029204185.1 Lerista edwardsae | reverse complement strand
CACACACACACACACACACACACACACACACACACACACACACACACAAACTTGTGATTATAGTCAATAGTAATTGACATTTATTAACAAACATTTGTTAATAAAATGTATCTGTTCTCTCAAGCTGCATGGAACAATTTTTAAGACATGTTTGGGTCCTTCTAAGATGACTGTCAGAAATCACAGACTTATTGGTAGGTATAGAAATATGTTAAATGGAATATAGAAAAGAACATAGCCATTTTCTTTTTAGCAAAATCAAATGTACTTTGCATTCATAAAAATCAAATTTGTGGCCTGGAACTACTAGGTAGTAAATTTTCCTATGATTATACAAAGTAGCAAAATATGGATTTTAACGGGCCTCCTTTTCTATTCTAGTGAACATTAAGTACATTCTTAATGGTCTGATTTGCTGGGAAGAGACTATTACAATAATCTTGTTCTTTTATTTATTTTTTTACAGCCCATATCAGAGATGAACTTGTATCACTTATTACAAAGTTTATGCTTTTGGGAGATATTTTCACAGATTCTCAAAGTGATGCCTGACATTTCTTGGAATTAGCCTTTAATGATATCATCCAAAAAGAATTGTTGCTCGAACTCACTTGATTGTTTTGCAGTTAGGACTAATCCAATAGCTATCTTTGAAATATCCAAAAAGTTTTGTAGGAAAAAAAAAAGAGAAAACTACTGTTTTCTCAGGAACTAGATGAAATCTTTATGGAAGAGAAGACATTATAGCAGAAGTTCCCAAACTTTGAGCCATAGAAAGCAGGCAGAGGAGCTGTGGAATCCTCACAAAACAAACCCACCGCCCTACACAATGCATAGTAGAGGTTCTCAAATTGTGGGATTGGGACCTAATTTGTGGCGGTGTTTGAAACTGACAGGGCAGATGAGGCTAGGCCCATCAAGGGTTAAAAAGCTGCTACAGCACTGCTGTCTAGGCACCTCTATAGCCACACCCTACAGCATTTCTAAATCAGGCAGCAGCTCTACAGCCTCTAAAAAGTTGGAGAAAAAAAGATTGTAGTCCTAATGGGGAGCCGTGGCCAATGGTCTAGTGACGGTCAAGGGAGATGCCGCTCTTCGAGAGAAAGGGACATTTGTCCTCTTCCCCTAGGGCAGCGTTATTCAAACTATGGGTCAAGACCCACTTGGTGGGTCACAACCTAATGTCAGGTGGGTCGCGGATTGCTGAGAGCAGCCATCTTGGAAGCCCCGCGGCTTCCTTATTCTTCCTACATTTCTTTTGTAAGTGTTAACAATTTGAATTTTCAAATGAGGTTTTTAAAAATTTTGTTTTCAGTTCAGTGCTTTTACATCATTTTTTGTCCTCATCTTGCTTTCCACCAGGGATGTCTCACAGTTGTGCCATTGCTGCAGTCCAAGAATGCCAGGTTGCATTTCAGGAGTGTTATTTGATTAGGTTACAATGGCAGCACTTCCTGCTTGATGATGTCACTTCCTGCCACAACGTCACTTCCAGGTTGATGACATCACTTCCGGTGGGTCCCGACAGAAGTGCCATTTTAAAAAATGGGTCCTCATCTAAAAAGTTTGAATACCACTGCCCGAGGGAAAACCCCATCGCCTGCAGCGGACTACTCAGCTCACCACCCGCTATTTTGCTGGCAGTGAATTGAGCAGCCCTGTGCCTGTGCCACCACTGGGGATAGGATCCAGTGGTGGAAGTCACTGCCAGGTCCCACCCCCTCGCGCCAGCTCCTCCCCTCATATCGCCCAGTTCCTCCCCCCTCCTCACCTACCCTGCCCCAAACCGGCTGACCTGCAGACAGCACTGCTGGAGCGCCAGCTGGCCCCTCACTTGACATTGGGGCCTGGCACTGAGTGGGCACTGTCCCAGTGCGAGCGGTATTGTGTCCCAAATGTGCTTTATGGCACATTCGCAACACTTTTAGTTGGCGGTACATGCGTACCGCTAGCGATAGGGCCTTCAGAATTGGGGCCTCAATCACAAGTAGTAGAGGTAAAACTAAGAATCTTTAGAGCGCAATCCTAACCTGGAGTTAGGCCGGCACAGTTAGGCCAGCAAAGTTTGGCCAGCACAAGGGACACCGTAAAGGGTCTTTGAGTCAGGGACGATGATGCACGTCTGTGTGCTGGTCTCTCTAACTCCGAGAGTGGTCCAAACTTGTGCTGGCCAAACTGTGATGACTTAGCTTATGCCGGCCTAACTCAGTTTGCGCCCTCAGAGAGTGGTCTAAACGTACTTTACGGTGTCCCTTGTGCCGGCCAAACTTTGCTGACCTAACTCTGCTGACCTAACTCCAGGTTAGGATTGCACTCTAAAGATTCTTAGTTTTACCTCTACTTCTTGTGCGCCTGAAGCCCTCCTCAGTGCTTCCAACTCCCCTGCATCCCCCTCCTCATACATTAGGAGGAGAAGTGAGGATTACCAATGCAGCCTACATGTTGTCTCCTGCGCAGCTGAATAGGGGAGAATGTGGAAGAGAAGGAGGCAGGTCTCCTCATCCCCTGCAAGCAAAGAGGAGGGGGGATAAGTAGCGATGGGATCTACAAATGAACAAGGGGAACTCTGGGCGGAACGTAGGCAGGACTTCCGCTTGAATGGCAGCCCGTCCATAGCATTCCGTGGCTGCCCTGGCCTGGGGGGGGGCTCCTGCTCGCCGCGGGGGACAGGTGAGAGTCGTGCCGGGTGCCTGGGCGAGCAGCGGGGGGGGGGTGCTAACCAGGACAGCTGTGGAACGCTATGGATGGGCAGCCAATCACGCGGAAGCCTGCATAAGTCCCGCCCAGCGTTCCCCTTGTTCATTTGTAGATCCAATCGCTGGGGATAAGATGACAAAGGCCATGGTGGCAGTGGCCCTCTTTTTACTTGAAGTGGTCACTTCTGCTTCCGATATACATCTGCTTCCTTAGCTTGCCTGCTTCCTATGCATAGCAAGATTAAGAGTGCAGTCTTAACCTGGAGATAGGCTGGGCCACTTAGGCCAGCAACGTTTGACCAGCACAAAGGCCACCGTAAAGCATGTTTGGACGACTCTCAGAGTCAGGGAGGATGGCGCACGTCTGTGTGCTGGCCTCCCTGACTCCGAGAGTGGTCCAGACGCGCTTTATGGTGTCCCTTGAGCTGGCCAAACTTTGCTGACCTAACTCCAGGTTAGGATTGCACCCACAGACAATAAGGGAAGCCAGTAGCCATGGCCTCAGTAGAAATCAGTAGCCACAGAGGTGACTGATGGGCAGTCAGTTCCACTTGTGTCCATGCATCACAAAGTGAGGGTGATGCAGTCATGATGGCTGGACCACCATTGGGCGGGAGGCAAGGGTCCCCAGGTGCGTAGCTCCTGGGATGGATGGAAGATTGCGAAGAGGTGCCTTGCCACTTGAAGAGGTGCATCATTTCGGCCCTCCCTCCCTCGGCCCCATACAGCTCCAAAATGGGCCTGGCATTCTGGGAGGGCTTGTCAATGGGAGGAAAGCTGACGCTAGGGGTGTAGAGCATAGACCCGGCCCCTGGGCGGAGCACGGGCTGGGCGCGCCACTGGGCTGGACCAGATCTGGTTGACGTGCTGAATAAAATTGGAGGCTCAAGTCAGCCATTTTGTCAAGCCATTGTTCAGTAGCCAAATCATGGGTTGAGGTTTGAAACAGAGGCTCCGCTAATGTGGAGCCTGTAGGGCACCTATCCGGGTGCTACGCCAAGGGAACTGCAAATCTGCCAGTGCCATCTCCTCCGTGGAGAACCTGGAAGTCACTGCCTTGCGCTGCTTATGGTGCTTCTGGAGGTTGGGGCACTTGCTGTGTGGCTTTGCACCCCCCTGAAAGGCGCCCCTTCAAAGAGGAGATTGCACAGTGGAAGGAGTGGGACGTACAAAGCTGTTGGTGCTGCCTCCTCCAGGGAGCACTCAGAAGTGACATCACACTATCATGTGACATTGTGATGTCATTACCTGAGCACCCAGGCTTCTACTTATGCCTCAGCTTTGAAGTGTACTGTTTGCCTAGTGCCTTCATTTTCGTCTGGTATACGTTCCAGTCTCTAGGTGTGGTGGCCCTAGAGCAGAGCAACAGCCGTTGCTCATTCAGTCATCAAACCCTGGTTGGCAAACCGACTTCAAACCATGGTTCTGGTGTTAGATGACTGGCTCATGACTGGCAATTCTAATGTTGGACTACATGCAGTGGTGTCATCTACATGATTTAAGAACAGGTACTCACTTTTGATTGGCACGTGTCAGGACCCGCCCACCGGAAGTGACCTCATAAGCCAGAAGTGATGTCGTGGCAGGAAGTGACATGAAAAAAGCCCTTTTTGAGGCCTCAGATGATTTTAAACTGACCCAACAGTTGCAACAGTATTCCACAGCACCCCCAGAACATGTTAAGGAGGCCTGGCATCATGTTAAAACCCCAGAGCAACTCATTTTTCAGTGGCAAGGAAAGGAAAGGCTCCGCTCGCTGCCTGCCTGCCTGCCTGCCTGGCTCTGAGAACATGCAGGCAACTCAAACATGCAGGAAATTCAAACGTTGCAGAGGGCGGAGTCGACGAGTGGGCGGGCGAATGGGCAGGGCCAGCTGTAATCCTAGAAACCAGTACTCGCGTACCCCCACGTACCCCCTGCATGACATCCCTGACTACATGGATGTTAATCTTTCTTAACCATGAATTGACATGACATCTGAATTGCGTTGGAGTCTAGAACACCCTCTAAGCTGCCGCCTTTATTAAGAAACTACAGTCATGTTGAATTAGGCACCTGTACTGTTTAAGTGGCATATCGTAGTGTCAAGGGAGATTTTTTTTCCCTCTCCTCTCCTTCACTTTGCCTTACCTGCTCATTCGCCACTGCCTTGGTTTGTAGTGTGTTCAGTGCAGCTTGCAGCTCAGCAGGTCTAATGTAGATTGACGCCTTTGCCAGAGGACTGATTGGAACTTGTGTCTTATAGTTGCTAATGCTCACTGAACCATTTTATTGGAGATAAAGTAAATAAAATAGATTGCCATATGAGAATTCTCTGAAATCAAATGGAATAATTTGACAGGTTTAAGCCCGTGAAAAGGCAAGCACTGAAGCAGATGGTAATGCTTTCTATGCACAGCATAGTGGGAGAAAGTTTTCATTTTCTAGGATTTTAAAATACAAGTGACCCCAAATTGCAATGTTGAAAACCTTTTAGCAAGGTGTAAAAATGACTGATAAATCTTGGAGTTATAAAAATGTATTTTTCTTCAATTATTATGGGAAAAAAAGAACTGTTGTGCAGCTTTCGCAATTATTTGTGTGGATCATTAGCCCTTTAAACAGAACCTGTTTAGAAAACTATATTTCCAAGTATCGTATGTTCTGAAGGAAGGCAGCTTACACACCAATCCTGAATATTTAGTTGAATTTTGCTTAGATAGATGCATGAAACAAAAGCTGCTGTTTGAAATTTGTTATGAAAGAAACAAGATAAATATTGCTGGCAATATTTGTACTTTTGGATAAAGATAAACTTATATGATTCATAGTAAAAGTCTATGCATGTTTACTCAGGTGCAAGCCCCACTCTGTTCAGTGGGGCTTACTCCTAGGTAAATGTGCATAAGATAGCAGCTTTATGGCCCAATCCTATCCAATTTTCCAGGGCTGATGCAGCTGCAATGCAGCCCCAAGTTAGGGGAACCAATGTTACTTAACCTTCATATCACGATACCCGGGAGCCTGACCCTTCCAGACTGCCCCCAGGGGTCATGGGATGATGTCCCCTCCCAGCCACCAGCAGCCTCCAGTGGCCCAGGAGGCATTACCTTAGCCCAACCAGTAGTCTAGCCCAGCGTCAAGATTGGAGTCAGCTAACCCCGCTTTCAGGACACGAGGCACACCATGGAGTAAAATACAATGATTTATTAAAACTATAGGGTACAGCATAGAGGCTTAAGAAGGCCTTTAAAGCAGGCCAAAGCATGGCATAACTACATGATGCTTAATGCAAAATAAGAAAACACCTATCTCCTAGTCTGATTACATTCTACCTCTCACTCACCCAGCAGAGGACAGAACCAGGTGTGATGAGGGCAAGATGGGTCTTTTTCTTTTTCTTGCTTCCCCCCGTGCTTTCCCAGCCTCCCTTGTCAGCCAGAGGCAAAACAGCTCCTGGTATGGAGATGTCCTTTGGAGGTTTCCCTACTAGAGGCCCCTCTATCTCACCCCGGCCATTGAGCCAGACAAAACAGCCTCCAGGGGAAAACTTTCTCACCACCAGGGTCGCAGAGGGGGTGGGGTGGGGAAAGACAGGCACGGGCCTCAAGATGGAGCCGAGCTGGCCTGTTTCCCTTCTGTTCATGACACTCCTCTATGACAGCTCCCCAATTGCAGGATTCAGTGCACACCCTGTTGGCATAGTTGCAGTGGTACTGGAGAGCTGGATAGGATTGGTCCCTTAGTTAACACTTTTTACCCTTTCCAATTGTGTAACCTGAGAATGTATTCCTCACCAGCACCCTTGTTTGTCCCTTCTGTATTTCTAGCTTGTACATCTTATGACACACTAAGCCAAATGTAGTCCATGGGTTATATATAAATTGTGGCCTGTTTTGTCGGGACAGCCAGTTGTCTTCAGTGTGCTGGTAAAGGTAAAGGTTTCCCCACGACCGAATGATCTAGTCGTGACCGACTGTAGGGGGTGGTGCTCATCTCCGTTTCTAAGCCGAAGAGCCAGCATTTGTCTGAGGACAAGCTTCCGTGGTCATGTGACCAGCATGACTACACGCTGAGGCACACGGAACACCATTACCTTCCTATCAAAGTGGTCCCTATTTATCTACTCACATTTTTAGGTGCTTTCGAACTGCTAGGTTGGCAGGAGCTAGGACAAGCAACAGGAGCCCACTCCGTCACGCAGCCTCGAACTGCTAACCTTCCGGTCAGCAGCTCGGCGGTTTAACCCGCAGCGCCACCATGCCCCTCATAGAGAATGCTGGGCAGGTAGCCAAATCCAAAAAGTTCACTAAGCCTTTGATAGGCTACCATTCATGACTGATTAGCCATATGTAGTTTTAGGAGTTACAAGGTGTGCAGTTCTACTGTATCTTGTTGGGATATTACTGGCTTGGATATCTTTTGAAAATGATTCCTCTAGTCAAATGTGAGTTTCTCTATCTTCTGCCCCAGGCAGGGCAACCGTGAGAAAGGGGCACTGCAAAGCTTTTTTGCCTCAAGGGAAAAAGGAGTAGAAATAAAGGTTGCTGGCCCAGCAACTGGGATTTTCAACCAGGTCTTAGAGTTCAGCAGCAGTCTTCCTCCTCCTCCACCACCACCAGTCTCCTGGTTACTTCCATAAGAACATGGAAGAAGAGCCCCACTGGATTAGGCCAAAGGCCCATCTAGTTCAGCTTCCTATATCTCACAATGGCCCACCAGATGCCTCAGGGAGCACACGAGACAACTAGATACTCACATTTTGTTGCCACTCCCCTGCATCTGGCACTCCGAGGTAGCCTACCTCTAAAGTAAGGAGGTTGCACTAACCATCATGGCCTGTAGCCTGCGATGGACTTTTCCTCCAGAAATCTGTCCAGTCCCCTTTTACAGGCATCTAGGCCAGATGCCATCACCACCTCCTGTGGCAAGGAGTTCCACAGCTTAATTACCCGCTGGGTAAAAAAGTATTTCCTTTTATCTGTTCTCACTCTCCCAACACTCAATTTTAGTGAATGTCCCCTGGTTCTGGTGTTGTGTGAGAGGGAAAAGAGCCTCCTTCTACCCACTTTATCCATCCCATGCACAATTTTTGTATGTCTCATAATTTTGTATGTCCCTGGGCTTGCTGCAGCCCCAAGGGAGCAGATATTGAACAGCCCTCAGGTAACCTGTCCAGAGACCTCTCAACAGCGGCCCTGAGTGCCTTATGCAGGCCTCAGCCATCTCTCTCCCATCCCCACCCTCAGCTGCACCTAGTCCACCTGGGCTTAAAGGGTCAGTATTGCCCAAGAGGCCTTCATCCTGTAAGGAGCAACCAACCCTGTACCTTGGTGGCCCAGGGAACAATGGAAGTACCGGACGTACAGCCATGTGTTGGCTGTACAGTGGTGGTGGCTGCTCATTGTGGCAACGTTGTGATGGGGTAGTTGGGACTCCCCAAGTTGGTGCGGCAAGTCCTTGAAGGAAACAATTAAACGTAGGTATAACAAATTTTACTTATTTTTATTTATTTTGAAGAATTTATACCCCGCCTTTCCCCTGCTGAAGCAAATGCCCAAGGTGGCTTACATGGGCAGGCTAGTCTAAACCACCATTTTTCAATGGGGTTTTTACAAATAGACAGTCTTCTGCGATTCCCCAAATCCTCAGTCCCAGATGTAGCCTTCACAGTGTGATTCTCTCCTCCGGCCGTGTGCCATTGAGCTTCAGCAGATGATGGTAAGTCCAGCCTGGGCAGATCCTCAAGGTTGGACTCTTGTTCCTTTGCCAGCTGGCCTTCTCCCCACATTCCTGCACTGGCTAATCAGCTCCACAGTGACTCTGTCCTGCCACAACATTCAATATATTCTCATCTATTTAAGGCCCCAATAGCTTTGAGCACCAGAAAAGCCGTATAGAAATTTTTTGCATTAAATACATACAGGCAGGCCCTCATTATCTGCAGGGATTCTGTTCTAAACCTGGACGGGTTCATATAATGCAGACCAGCTGTACATTTGGGGAAGGAGGTGCTTGATGCATTCTTAAAGTGTTTATGAATATCTGCTCAAGTACCTAATTTGTAGAAGTAAATGTAAGAGTTCGTCAGAGGCGGAGCGTGGGTATAGCCTGGGGTGGTGCAAGCCATGGGTGCCGGCAGTGGCGGGGCGCCATTGCACGGAGTAACCCGCGCTGTCTGGCCCTTCCACCCTCCCTGGTGTCCATTTCGCTCCAAAATGGAGCTATTCCGGGTTCAGAGAGGCATGGTGGGGCGATGCACAGGGGCGGGGTGACGTGCTGGGGGCGCGGTTTCGTCGCCCTGTCATGGGGGCACTCGGCGCTCGGTTCATCTCTGGAGTTCGTGCACCACTTTGAACATTAGCTTTTCTTGTTTTTAAATATGTAATTTGTTTTAGAGCTATTTCGAGGTCTAAGCTGTTAACATGTAAATAGACAGCAAGCCCAAATTCCTGTAGAAATAGGTGCATATTTTTTTCCATTAGCTGTCCTGTGCTAAACTTTACATATTGAGAAGTCACATATTGAAGCTTGAGTTTCTAAACTGTCTTGCAATAACGCCTTTGAACAGAATTGTGCTCTTGCCTTTGCACGAGAACTGGCTTGCCGCCTTCGTGAATTTGCTTGGTTTGCTGCGAGCTGCTCCTTTCTTTCCATCTAAAGAGAGCGCTCCTAGCATGCCCTGTGCCTACAAGCAACTACTTCACCAAAGGCATAACAATTAAGGGAGCAAGACAGCTATAGGTGATGAAAGGTGATGAACAAGCAAGTTGTGCATGCCTTATAGCAATAATAGTCGGAAAATGGCAAAGCTGGAATGCATCTTTAAATATTTGCTTTAAGATGCATTTTTACTATTGCTTCTCTTAGGATGATTATTTTCTGTTAATGCAAGCTGTGTATTTTTTTTTTTAAAAAAAATTAAACAGTGGGCTTGACCTCATTTGACCTTTCTGACGTTCAGTCAGTTAAAAGGTTTGTAAGACGCTTAATTACCACACGGTATGATCATTATTCATCTCATCATTTGATATATAACGTCAAGTGAATTGCTTCCCTGGAGGGCACTGTGTTTCACAGATCAATAGATTTATAAGAGCTTGAAGGAGAGCTTTAAACATTCAGGGAAGGGAAGGGAAGGGAAGGGAAGGGAAGGGAAGGTATAGCCTCCTTCTAGCAAGGCCTATGGAGCTATTTTGTGTGAGCTTGGTGGAGTTCTTTTGTTTACTTCTAAGTCATTCCTTTATTGGTTTATAGTTTTCATTACAGTATTTGTAATACTTTTGTTGATCTGAGAGCATGCAAATTGTTGCTGCTTTACATTATAAAATTTAGCATGACCTGAACAAACAGCAGTTGTGTAACTGCTCTGTTCCTGCTATTAAACACTTAGGGTGCAATCCTAGCCTGGAGTTAGGCTGGCAGAGTTAGGCCAGCAAAGTTTGCCCCTCACAAGGGATACCGTAAAGCGTGTTTGGACCACTCTTGGAGTCAGGGAGGATGGCACCTGTCTGTGTGCTAGCCTTTCTGGCTCTGAGACTCTTTCAAATATCAATCAATCAATCAATCAATCAATCAATCAATCAATCAATCAATCAATAGTATTTATATACCTCTTTCCAAAACAAAGTTCACAAAGTGGTTTACAGGCAAATAGTAATAATAAAGTTAAATGGTTCCCTGTCCCAAAAGGGCTCACAATCTTAAAAAAAAAATGCAGAACACCACCAGCAACAGCCACTAGAAAAGAGACAGTGCAGGGGTGAAAAGGGACAATTACTCCCCCCCCCGCTAAATATAAGAGGATCACCACTTGAAAACGTGCCTCTTCCCCAGTTAGCAGGGGTCAACATACTTTACGATATCCCTTGTCCCAGCCAAACTTTGCTGGCCTAACTGTGTCGGCCTAGTTAGGATTGCGCCCTTAATCTATGCCAACAGTTTAAGTACTTTAGGGTGCCATCCTAACTAACTTTCCAGCACTGGGGTAAGGGCAGTGCAGCTCCGAGGTCAGGGAACAAACATCCTCTTACTTTCAGGAGACCTTCGTGACTACAATCCCAGTGCAGAAAGCAAAACATGCCACATTGGCACAGCTATGCCAGTGCTGGAAGGTTGGTTGGGATTGTGCCCTTAAAGACAGTTTTTGCCACTGCATGGTGGTTAGAAAAGCACTGAAATATGCTGTACAACAATTCTTTGCAGTGCACACTTGGCTGTGACGCAGCACAGAAAGTGGTTATCTGGATATGAACTTCATGCTTGTACCTAACACTTGCCCTCTGCCATATTTCCATTACTTTTGCTGGTTTCATAAGAACATAAGAAGAGCCCCACTGGATCAGGCCAAAGGCCTATTTAGTCCAGCTTCCTACATCTCACAGCAGCCCACCAGATGCCTCTGGGAACACACAAGGCAACTAGATATGTGCATTTCGTTGCCACTCCCCTGCATCTGGCACTCCGAGGTAGCCTAACTCTAAAGTAAGGAGGTTGCACTAACCATCATGGCCTGTAGCCTGCGATGGACTTTTCCTCCAGAAATCTGTCCAGTCCCCTTTTACAGGCATCTAGGCCAGATACCATCACCACCTCCTGTGGCAAGGAGTTCCACAGATTAATTACAGTTTCAAGGTGGATTGCACTTCTCTCAATACTGTGGTCACTCTTAGGGACACTTTGGAGTGTGTTCCCTAGAGAGAAGTACCTAGCAGTGACGTTGATGTCTTTTTGGTGCTAGGCAAATACCTTTTTTTTTTTGCGTGAGCCTTTCTTTCATGCTATCTTCGTACTGTCCATCTTCATCTGGCTATTGCAATTTTACAGTACTACCAAACTTGGAACATCAGCAATATAGTTCATGAGAGTTGTTCCTGACTGAACCATTAATTTGTCTTTGGAGGTCAATCTAGACAGCATGGGGTAGCCATATTTCGTATGTAAAGTGGGGTGTGGGAGTAAAGTCTAGTTTTCACACCAGAGGATGTGCAGGGATGAAGAGAGTGAACCCTTCCCAACCCACCAAGGGTAGATTTAAACATGCATAGTGTGCACAATGGGGAAAACGACACAGCTAAATGGTTTGGCGGAGAAGGAAAAGGGAGGGCAAAAGCTGAAAATAACCACAATTTGACGCCTCCTCTCACCCCTGATTTGAACCTGCGATGAGGGTAAATAGAAGTTTCAGAGACCTTTTTAGGCACCCATCACTTTCAACCCCCAGTCAATTCAAACATTTCCATGTATGGACAACTACCTGAATCTACCTCTGTTTTGTAGCCTGCATAAAAAAGAAGTAAAGGGAAGGCTATATATCTGAATCGGCATATTCTTCATTTTTGCCTTGTGAAAATATTTTATTTATTTATTTATTTATTTATTTGATTTGTACCCCGCCTTTCCGCCACAAAGGCCCTCAAGGCGGCATTTTCAAGGTTAAAACACAGTAAAAAACAATTAAAAACAGTATTAAAAGACAATAAAAACAATATTAAAAATACAACATACAACAAATTAATCCCTAGGATCATAAAATATATAAAAAGAATGCAAAAAAGCCAGCCAGCCAGCCTGTCAGC
>JAJKFI010000135.1:2869159-2886032 GCA_029204185.1 Lerista edwardsae | reverse complement strand
ATCCACCCACACACCCATCTTCTCCACATTCCGCCCTCTCCCTGCCTCATTCCATATTGAAAGCAAAGAAGCACTTGGAAATTGGGCTTCCCCATAGTAGAGAGAGGCTGTAATTTAGAATTATCTCTAAGCAGAGCTCAGTATCCAATTTGGCGTGTCTACATGCATCCTTCTAATTGCCTTTTCCTTGCCTCTTCAGAGTAGATTCCAATGTGGGAAGCCCGAAATAAGCTACAGCTGAAGCGTTATTCCTAAGGCACATGGTGAAACACCAGGGAAGGGAAGTAATAGTTGATCATGAAGTGAGAAGGGGTAGTTCTTGCAGAAGAGGGGAAGGATCAATGGCTTGAAGCACTATTAGAGAAGATCAAAGATAGGAACGAAGGGCTTGGGATGAATAATAAACCATAGTGGTAGGAGTGTATGTAGTGTATTTGTCCTTGGATATCTTAATGCTTCAAGGGAAGAATCAGTCGCTTTTTTTTAAGAAAGTAATTTTCTCTCTGAGAAATCACATGGAAAAAAATGGGGCGAAGGCTCTGTTCTCTTACTCTACTAGCACAAAGGGAGAGACTTTTGGTCTGAAGTTCTCAGTTCCTTTTGTCTTAACACACATAGATGGGCTCGCTGTTGAAAAGCTGTTCTCTGTTGTCGTCCTGTCAAGTCTGATTTTCATGTGTCACCAGAATTTTCGTGTGGTACGGTTAAATTAAAATACAAAGGTTTGCAGCCAATGGTCCTTGCAAGAATGGATACTCTTCAGCATCTTATTGCGTTCGTTTTAGTAATGCAACAAGTACAGGATAGAAAGCAGCTTGCTATGAAATACCGAGCTATAATTCTATAGGTTATAGAATTCTTCTGAGAACATTCCCTACAGTAGTAAAACTGTTGCTTTCTATCAGTGCTCTTCAAATGGTGGCTTGCAACTCACCATTGAGAATGGGGGCCCCAACAATGCAACAGCAGTCATGGCACTGTGGGGACCATGAAAAGATATCTGGGATTGTGAAGCCTTCTGGGGGGGGGTGGAGGCTTGCTGCCCCCCTGGGTGAGCCTCTCCTCTGCAGAAGTGAGCTCTGATTTGCAATTGGAGCTCACAGGTTGCAATTGGAGTGCACTCTGATTTGTGGGAGAAAGGTCAAAACCCCGAAGTGAGTTCTGATTTGCAAATTGGGGCAGGAGGTTGTAGTCAAGAGGGTTAAAGCCTCTGTTTGCCTGACGATAACATCCGAAGGGCGCCAGTTCGGGATCACCGGAAGTCTCTGTGAGCGGCATGTTGTGAATTTGGAGTGTTTATAGCAGAGTTGGGGGCTTGTGAACCCATTCAGCGCTTGCCTAGCGCGATCGGAGCGGAGGAACGAAGCGATCGCTACATTTCAATAACAAAGTCTTTTATTGGTTACAGTAGCGATAGTCAGAAAGCGAGAAGTTCTATTTGCCGGTCAGCAAAAGCCGGCGAAGGCTTGCCGCGTACAAGCGGCTTTTCAGCGTATTCTTCACAGTTTGAGCGCACACATGGTACAGGCAGAAGAACAAAGGGTGCAGTCAGACTATATCTGGTAGGTGGGTACTTAGAGACCCTCGTGCCCCATGTTAACCAATGGGGTAACCTTTAGAACATCATGATCTCATGAGAAAGTGGATGTTTGCTAGCCAGCGCTTCCCGTGAGAAACATTGCTTGCTTCTGTTACACTATCTAAAGGGAGTTCAGCTACTGTGTAGCAGGTTGCACTAACAAGCTGGGAAGCTGACCACCTCAAGGACACGCAGGTGCTCTATCTGATCTGGAGACGGAGAGACGGAATGCCAGTTTCCACCAGTTCTGGAGTGTGTGGTGTGAAACTGCAACACGGCAGACCTTGTAAACTGCGACTGATTAGAGCTGAGCTACAGCTGCCTGTGAGAGGGGAGTGTGCTGGGCCAGCCGCTTCTTTGGTGGGAGCAGAGAAGCTGCTCATCAGCCAGCAGGAAGGCAAGCGTGCGGCCAGAAAGAAGACTACACCACAAAAGTACCATCTGTATGTTGTATGTTGTTCTTGAAAGATAGAACTCCCTGGTAATTTGTAAAAACCTTTGTGTTTATGAATAAAGCCTGCCTATGTAAACCACCTTGAGTTAAAGTCAGAGGAGCAATCTAATGACCTAAGATAGGCGGTATATAAATACGAGCATCATCATCATCATCATCATCATCATCATCATCATCATCATCATTATTATTATTATTATTATTATTATTATTATTATTATTATTATTATTTCTGCAGAGGGGGAACTGCAAGCCTCCAGCACCCTCCAGAAGGATTCGTGACCCCTCCCAGATACCTGTCGCGCACTGGGGTGGTCTCCGATCCCAAAGAGGGGTGATGGGCCAGGGGTCCCGGAACCTGAGATATGGTTAGCTGCTTGCTCCTGCTGCTGGACCTGCCTGCTGATTTCCCCATAAGCAACCCTCTCTCTAACCAGCATGTAATTAGTCTGTGGAACTCTTTGCTCCAAGATGTGGCGATGGTGTCTGGGCTAGATACCTTTAAAAGGCAATTAGACTGAGGGCACAATCCTAAAATGAGTTAGGCCGGCATCAGCTAAGCCAGCAATGTGTAGCCAGCACAAGGGACACCGTGAAGTATGTTTGGATCACTCTCGGAGTCAGAGAGGCCAGCACACAGACATGACCCATCCTCCCTGACTCTGAGAGTGGTCCAAACACCACTCCCTTGTATCTGGCATTCTGAGGTAAATTTTTGAGGTAAAATTCTGAGGTAAATATGAGATAAATAAAGCAAAGTCTGGCCAGCACAAGGGACTCTGTAAAGTATGTTTGGACCACTCTCGGAGTCAGAGAGGCCAGCACACAGACGTGAGCCATCCTCCCTGACTCCGAGAGTAGTCCAAACACACTTTATGGTGGGCCTTGTGCTGGCCAAACTTTGCTGGCTTAGTTTATGCCGGCCGAACTCCAGTTTAGGATTGCGCTCTGATTTATGGAGGAAAGGTCCATCTCAGGTTATATGATGGGTATATGCAACCTCCTGGTTTTAGAAGTAGGTTACCTCGGAAAGCCAGGTGTAAGGGAGTGGATGCAGGTATCTTGTTGATACAGGATGCAGGTATCTTGTTGTCTTGTGTGCTCCCTGAGGCATCTGGTGGCATTCCTGTGAGATACAGGAAGCAGGGCAAGGTGGGCCTTTGGACTAATCCAGCAGGGTTCTGTTCTGAGGGGCTGACTGGTCCTCAGAGCAGGAAAGTGACCGACGGCACAATCGTAACCTGGACTTAGGCCAGTGACGTTTGGCCAGCACAAGGGCCACTATAAAGGGAGGATGGCACATGTCTATGTGCTGGCCTCTCTGACTCCAAAAGTGTCCCTTGGGCTGCCCTAACTCCAGGTTAGGATTTTGCCCTGACAAGCCTTAAGGATGGGATGGAGAAGTCTCCAATACATGACCCCTCTGTTCATATCTCTACGATCAGAGTGCCCGTTTAGCACAGAACAGTAGTCTTCAACATTTTTTTGTTCCACAACCCCAGTAAATAAAGTGTGAGACTGCGGACCCACTGCAGATTTCCCCTGCTAAATGAGCAGAGGCACTTTTTCAAGTGGTGTTCCTCTTATATTTAGTAGGTGTAGAGTAATTGTCCCTATCCACCCTGCGCAGTGTCTTTTCTAGTGGCTGTTGCTGGGGGGTGTTCTGCATTTTTTTTTTAGATTGTGAGCCCTTTTGGGACAGGGAGCCATGTAACTTTATTATTATTGCCTGTAAACCTCTTTGTGAACTTTGTGTTGAAAAGCGGTGTAGAAATAAGATTGATTGATTGATCCTGCCCCTTAAGGGACCCAATCCACCCACCCTGGCCCATTTGCCCTGTCTCCCCTACCTGCCTTGAAGGTTGGCTGTTGGAGGCCACGTGACGGAGTGAGCTCCCGTTGCTTGTCCCAGCTCCTGCCAACCTAGCAGTTCGAAAGCACCTAAAAATGCAAGTAGATAAATAGGGACCACTCCAGTGGGAAGGCAACGGCGTTCCGTGCGCTACGGCGTAGAGTCATGCCGGCCACATGACCACGGAAGCTTGTCCTCGGACAAAACGTTGGCTCTACAGACTTAGAAACGGAGATGAGCACTACCTCCTACAGTCGGTCACGACTAGACCATCCGGTCGTGGGGAAACCTTTACCTATAAGTCATTCACATATAAACGTGTCCCTGGACATGTTAGAAGAGTGACAGCATGCACACTAGATTTGCTCCACAACAGTGAGTGTAGAAATGTATATTAATCCCCACCAGTAGGGGGAGTGTTACCCATTCAATTACTAGTTCAAAGGCTTTTGAGTGGATCTCTCCTACTTTGATTAAGACTGCTCATTAGGTCCCTCAGTGTGTTCCTCCTTCTGTGCGACCGACCTCGCTATCTGCAAGGGGCAGAATTGCTACTTCCCTCATTATCTGCCCCTCTGTCCTCTTTATCCACAATGCAGAGACCTTCCAGAGGCTGCAGGGACCTTCAGAATGGCACCAGCAACCAGTGCTGACCCCTTTAAAATGGCCAGCAGCGGCATCCACTGGTCGTGTTTAAAGGGTCTCTGTGCTGGTTGCAGGCACTATTCTGAAGATCCCTTCAGCCTCTAGCTGCAGCATCTTCAGGCACTTCCTGCTGGCTTCCTGAGGGTCACTGCTGGGTTCTTTTGATGGCAGATGAGGCACCCCTTGCACCTAATCCCATCGACCCCATCGGTCGCTATCCATGAGGATTTCCAGGAGCCTAACCCTAGCGGATCATGAGGACTGACTGTATTTCTGAGTAATGAAGAGAGGGAGATCGATTTACATTAGGTTCGGGATAATTTTGCATTCTTTCTTGTAAGCACATCAGGTCCGCGACCAGGACCACCCAAAATCTGCGCCGAACTCTGCAATTCACTGGAGAAGATTCTGAACTTAAATTTGACCATAGAATTCCTTTTAGCTCTAAGGACAAATAAAATTGGAGAACAAATAAAAGCTTCTTCTCCCAAAGGCTACACTTTAATTCCTTATCAAAGAAAGAAAGAAAAAGATCACCAAGCCCGATAGCCCTTACAGCTCTTCTTCCCCAGCGCCTACCTGTATTTCTCATCAGAACCCTTTTCGCTATCTGAGAATCAGATATGAGAAGTTGGGAACGTGATACCTTTTATTAGAGGCCAGTATGATGAATAGGAATGCCACCTTTTCCACTTTCTGGAGCTCCCTGAGCTCCATGTATCTGTAGAATTTGAAAGCTGTGCACTCTTTTGCCAACAGAAGTCCATCCAGTAATGGTCTCTGCACCCACTGCATTTGTTTGCGCCCAATTCTTTGGAAGCACCAATCCTGCGCACCTACCATATACTCAGACGTAAATCCAATAGTAAATGGGCCTTAGTCCCAGGTAAGCGAGATAGAATTGCAGCCTAAAATTGTACAAGCCCTTAGAATAATCGGCATAGAGTATAAATACGGCACAAAACTGACTTTAGTTATTTCAAACTGCTGGAGTTGTTGGGCAGGATGATAAAAGACTGACAGCCCAATCCTAAACTCCCCAGGTGCTTGAAGCGCAGCAGAAGCCAAATTTATTTATTTATTTATTTATTTATTTATTTATTTGAAGAATTTCTACCCCGCCTTTCCCATGCCAAAGCAAATGCCCAAGGCGGCTTACATGGGCAGGCTAGTCTTAACCACCATTTTTTTCAATGGTTTTTTTTGCAAATATACAGTATTCTTGTGATCCGCCAATCCTCAGTCCCAGCTGTAGCCTTCACAGTGTGGTTCTCTCCTTTGGCTGCCTGCCATCGAGTCTCAGCAGGCAATTGCAAGTCAAGCCTGGGCAGGTCCTCAAAGTCGTATTCCCTTCTTTACCGGCTGGCAGCCTCACACAGTCCCCCGCAACTCTCACTTGTGGTGAGTCATCAGCTCCACAGTGACTCCGTTCTGGCACAACAGGTACTGCAGCTTGTCACAGCCTGGCATCCGTCTCCCATCCAAAAACAAGCCACAGATTCTCTTGCTTAGCTTCAGGCAGTGCCAGCAGCTCAACCCTCAGCATCCTATGGGCCTGGGTGGGCACTGGAGACACCTCAGGAGAAGGGGTTGTTCATCCCCTACCCCTGGCTACAGGCACTGGGTCTCCTGTGGGTCTACTCATCTGCTCCAAGTATTTTGCTGGCGCAGATGTGAGGGCCTTCATTTTGGGTTGCGCAGCCCAATGCAGAGGTAAGGATTCAGCAGTGGAGGCCACCGCCTTCCCCCCCCCCGGGTTCTGTCCTTCCTGCCTGCCCCAAAGGATGCACTGCTGGTAGGATAGTGTTCCTGACCACCTGCCATCTCCACGTGGCCTCCTTCAGGACCTGGGCTCTGCTGCTGGACTGGCGCTGGTGGTAAGGCCTTACTCAGTGATGTCATCTGGTAATGAAGATCGGGAACGCTGGGCGGGACTTATGCATGATTGGCAGCCCGTCCGTTCTGTTCCGCGGCTGCACTGGCCTTGGGGGGCGGGCTGCCCCCGGTTGGCGCGCCCCACCGCTGCTCGCCCAGGCACCCGGCGTGCCCCCACCTGTCCCCCCTGGCAAGCAGGCGCCCCCCCCAAGGCCAGGGCAGCCGCAGAACGGAACAGACGGGCAGCCAATCACGCGTATGTCCCGCCCAGCATTCCCGATCTTCATTACCAGATGACATCACTGGCCGTACTGCAGGCAGCGGAAGTGTCTTATGGCACTTCTGCAACACCTGCGCCGGCGATGATGGGATTGGGTCCTCAGTTAAATACACAGATTAGATAGGATTGATCTTGCCATCTGCAGAGTATGCATGCTATCAAGCAAGAAAGGCTACATCTAAATGAATGCGCACACCTACATTCCAGGCACCAAGGACTGCCTGGCCCCTTCCTCATACTGGGGAGCCACTGAGGAGTGGGAACTGGGTCCTGCCCTGCCTTTGCTGACCTCTGCAGAAGAAAGTGGACGGTCTAGTAAATTGAGGTCAGGGCAGGGGGAAAGAGTCCTTCCATAGTCTGAGGTAGGCAAAAATCTGTTCACTAATGGTCAACTAGGTGGATAGCAAAATTCTTACCCATTCCCAAATGGCAACCAGCAGGGCGCAGACTTTGACAGCCAAAGCAGCTTGATCAGCTGGAGCAGTTATTTTTAGCCAGTGTGCAGCCGCAATTCGCAGGTGTGCTGCAGGTGTTGGGGGGGGAGGGTCATTTATTAGTAAGGCCATTAGGGGATGTGAGCCCCCTACTGGCAACATGGTGCGCCGTGTAAAAACCAAACCAAACCAGTCAATTGTGGTGTCAATTGTAAACAAAAAACAAAAAAAAGCCCTGATGGTCTGCCTTGACCATTTTAGCTCCTTGACCATTAAAAAGGAGATTAAAAAGGTTGAAAATCACTGGCTTGGACAATGGCCATTGAGGGTCATGCAGCTGCCAGATAAGGCCAGGCCTTACTTGGACATCCCTTTGCCACCAATGAACAGAAAAGTGGGCCACTCTCCATTATGGAGAGGCTGGCCAAAGACAGATCCCACACATGAGGTGGTGGCAAGGGTCAGGATTCTGGACGTTCTCAAGCTTAGAATTCCACCGCAGAAAATTGCCTAGTAAATCATCCCCCCAGCTTCTATTTTGAATATAAGTGCTTTAGGTCGAGTAAAGATTCGCATTGTACTCTCGTTTCAAAAATGAATCAGATCTGTTCATCCCCCTGAATGCATATCAAATTCCAGGGGCGGGGGGGAAATCCCTTACTTTCAAATACACTTTTTCAAAATCTGTTGTAAATTTTTATCATTTATATTGCAAATGTGTTGGCTATATTCTGTTGTTTTGTACTTTTTTTGTATATTGCACAGTAGATTGTTTTTAAGAAATTTAAACAAGACATCTAAGAAATAATAAATATGATTCAATTTTACTGGCTGTCACAATAATAGTATATTATAATGGAAAGTAGTTTAATATTACATTCCAACAAATATAATTTGTTAAGAGAGTATTGATTTGCTACATTTTAGATGAATGCCTAATTATGTAGCTTTTAATTTTGGAAGAAGATTTAATCCTGTTCCTGGACAGTTACCTCTTTGTGAATGAAAGCACCCTGTAGGGAAGGATTTTACTCCTTTATAAAGACATATCTTTTAAAATATACAGTACAGGGTGTGACAGCTGAGTTTTGCAGTAAGGAGAAATTTCAGGTTTCTTTGTATATGTCAATTTTTAAAATCCCCAGAGTTGCCTGAAGGCTTTCTTCTTTCCTGGAAAGACATATAGGACAATTTGAAAAAAAAGAAAAAAAAGAAAAGTGATGTTTGACCATTTCGTTCATACTGACCTGGAAAGGGGTGGGGGGAAGCTTTCTCTATGGTTAAGATGATTCCAGTGGAGAACACACTTTGATTGCATGAAACATGCCTTGTACTGCAAAAAGTGGGATGTGATACACTTGGCTCCAATATTCTGAGCCTTTTGGGGTTCATGTAGTTAGGATCTATTTGGTTCCTTTTGAGATCGTCTGTGTAGTGATAATTGCAAGCTAAGAATGTAACTTCTTGCCCTTTTTGTAAAGATCATACATACATATTTGGATTTTAAAATGCAAATGTGAAAGAATATATACTGACAGTAAGAATTTATCATATGTTTCATGAACATGTTTACAAATGAAAAGGTTTTGTTTTGTTTTGTTCGTTTTAGGACAGCTTAAGATCAGCTAAGGGTGTCCTAGTCTAATAAATTACAGCTCCATTTTGTGCTTTTCTAGGAGTCTTTCATTTATACATCAGCCAAAGACTCAGTCCTTGAAAATAAAAGTGAAGTACCCTGAAAAGGATCACATGATGGCACTGTTTCCATTTCCACCTCCAATATTATGAAATAGAGCTAGAGTAAACCAGTATTAAAAATAGAGTGTAATGCCAATGTACTTCTGTATAATTTATCTTTAAAAAAAAAACCCTAACTGCTACAGTTATGAATATTGGTATTAAAATATCTTCCTAGATGTTCAGGAAGAATTTTGCAAAATGGGATGTTTCTCTCATTTTGATTATAGTGAAACTGTTTTACAAAAATGTTTAAGTTCAGTTAATGCTGAAGTATGCAAATTGATTAAAACATTTTTTAATGTCATTTTTGTGTGTGAAAGAGATGGGATAGCTATGAATTCTTATATAAATGAAAGCTTTTCTTTTTTTTAAAAGAAATCCACAATCTTAATGCAGATGTATTTTGGGGTAAAAAAATGCAAATTATGCTTCCAGTAGCAGGAAAGAGGTCATAGGCTGATTCAGAATGAACAGTGTGTTTGTATCTTAAGAAGACAAAACCTTGATTTTGAAAGATTCTATGATTGAATGCATGTAGGTGTAAGAAATCATAGGGCTGATTTCCTCCTTTAAATTTAGGCACAACAACGTTGTATTGTATTGAAATCTTTGATTTTGGGTGATTTACCTATAGGTTGGTACTACCTGAGTTTTGGAGATATTCAGGTTTATATTTGCAGTAGCCGGTTGTGGTACTAACAAGATGAACATTTCTTGCTGTGTGCCTGCTTTAAAGGTAAATTAAATACCAGATTAAGTTGTGACCAGAAATGAAATAAGTATTCATGTGTCACATCTCCAGCAGATAAGTGAATAGTGTACAGTACTGCAAGAGTTAGTAGGAGAGAAAAATCCAGTGATGATAGACCAACCAACATCTGGGTCTTGTAAGTGTGCCAGACTTATGGTCCAGTTTATGCTCCAGAAACATCCTCTGCCTGAGATTTGTTGTGAATGTGTGATGTTTTGCGGTATGTTCATGTTCTGAAAGGAAGAAGAGAAAATTGTGGGGGGGGGGAGGGAGAGGCTCACATTGGCAGTGGACCACAAAGGTCTTCTGATGTTCACCAGTGTCCACATTTTATTGCAAGGCACTTCACACTCCCCCAAAAAACATCCTTAGGAAAACTTGGATGTGTGTCATGATCTCTTGCGGGCTAAGAGAAACCTCCCCCACTTTCTTCTCACAAACAATCATAATAAAGGGTCACCATTTTGTGATCTCTGAATATGTGCTAAAGGAAACAGTTTGACTTGCAGAACTAACTTGCTGTATTTTGAATAATTAACCAATGCTGTTTTGAGACAGTAAAAAATCGTATTTCATCCTTGCAACTTGAAAACGCTCGTGTTTGACAAAAGACCCTCCATCTGTGTGTTTGACAGTTGACAGTATAATAATTTGTATAATAAAAGATAAGAGATTACTAATATTTAGGAGATTATTGAGAGGTTGTTTAAAGGCCTTGTGGCATAGACTGGGCTCCAATGACAAAATTAGAATATAAAAGAAAAAAAAAGCATTCATTATTCACAGCTGCCTTTTCATTTATGTGTCCATTTGTTCATGTATGAGGTGAGGAATCTCAGATTATAGAAAGAGTAGACTTCTTTCTTTACTATATTTTACCATGCAAATTACTTGCAATTTCCAAGGGCCACTGTTACTTTCCAGGACAAATTTCACACAATAGGAATTCAGTGATTATTCATCCAGTTTAATTAATTCAATTAAATAAGTCTGATGCTGTCAGGTGTTCTTTTAATAATTGAATCAACATGCAGATACATAATAAGCATAAAAGCGTTTCTAGCTGCAGTTAATTTAGATCCAAAAAAATCTGCTACTCCACTACATTTGATATAGATTATTCTATAATATTTCAGTAATGGGTTGCACAAAGGCTGCCTTTTAATTCTTTGCTTTCTCAAATGTCTTTATATATAATGGTTTAAAACAGAAGGTGTTCAAGAGAGGGTGACCTTTTTCCATTACCATGGTTCCTGTCATTAATGCATTATAATTTTCTTTAGAAGTCTGGAAAAAAAAACTGTGTATGCAGTCTGTAGCAAGTATGAATAAAAGCATGTTCATGGAAGTTTAGAATTGCTTGTTATTACTGAGAGATGGGGGTTGGGGAAGAGAAGAGGAAGTAACTTTATTGTAATTTTTACTGTGAAAGTTTAAACAAACCTTAGACTTTTTATACAAAGCAGTTATAGGCTTGCAAGTTTGGCATCTGTAGCCGGAGCAGCACTTAATTTACTCAGCTGCTAAAAATAGTCTGATCCCATAGCTAAATTTAAGACTCTCTTCAGACTGGATGCTGCATGGAAACTGACACAATGGCTTAATATACAAGACATTATTTTATTGTATCAGTGTTTTAATGAAATATATGTTTACTAAAGGGGAAAAAACATAGTAAATAATTTGCTTGGTGTGATCTCAGCAGTGCTTGATGTCATAATTATTGTAAGTATTAATTGGTGTGCTGAAAATGTAAGCATGATGACTTTGTATTAGACGAAAATAGTCTGTGTACTGGTAAATAGATAATCATACAAAAGTAATTGGGGTTTTAAAACCCCAATCTATTCTGCCAGCATGAGCTCGTTTGCATGTTAATCACAAGAGTGATTTCCTACTTCACAAGCAAGTTCACAGTCTTTCATAACCACTTTTAATTGCATTTAAAATGTTGCAGGGTTAGGATATTAGAAATGGAGGCGTATCTGTGTCAAATTAATAAAAATATTGCTGAAAATCTTTATAGACTAAAGGCTATAATATTTTAAGACCTTGTATTTTTTTTAATTAGCATACATAAAGGTGTATTACAGCATATTTTTGATCTAGGTGAAGTATATTGGATCTCATAATGGATTAATTTACAAATGTAGTTTTCCTACCTAGAAAGCTGATAAATGAAAACACAATTATAGGCTAGACCTAATAGGTAGCTTTATTGGGACAAGTCATGGATACACTAACATATTAATTGTGCTCACATTACTACATCAGTTAAGAAAACAAAATTGACAGTGATATATCTTGTTTTATTGCCAATTTTGTCTATAAATTGCTTGTATACAATAACTGTAAAATTATATGTAAATGTACTTTTTCTGCATTTTGGAAATGCATCCAAGTATATTTAAGAATTTAAAAAGCAAAATCATTAACCTGTGTTTCTGGTGCAAGAGCAGATCTAGCTGCATAGTTTTAACTGATGTAATAACATTCGATAAGCCTTGAATGCATGTTCTATATATAATTGTTGATCATTTAAACCTGTTAAAGGACTTTGTGAATTTAAATCTTAAGTGGCTTGGGTAGCCAAGCAGAACTGGAATAGCTAAACGCTGTTGAAACAATGGCTTTTCATTTTTGAAGTTCAAGTGTCCTCAACTGTCAATATTCCATTTTAAATGAATTTATGGTGGTGTCACTGTAAGATTTCACACAGCTTTCCTTAAAAGCTTAACTGTGGCGGCCTAACTCCAGGTTAGGATTGCGCCCTAAATGTCTCAAGGTGCAATCCTAACCAACTTTCCAGCAATGCAGCTCTGGGACAAGGGAACCAGCCCTCCCTTACCTTGAGGAGTCCTCCATGACTGCCCCTCCCCCAACTGCAGGATGCAGCCCATGCCCTCTTGGCACAGCTCTGCCAGTGCTGGAAAGTTGGTTAGGATTGTGCCCTCAATCATTAAGGGAGTAAGGATGAATTTCAGCTTTCTAGTAAAATAGCGTAAGTTCACAATGAGTACATCATGAGTGTTCTCAAAGACACCAAGCCATTTTTTACTCAAGCTGTTAAAAATTATATTTAAGAAGATGAAGAGTTTGACAATTAAATGCAACCCGCTCTCCATTTTGAAAAAGGATATATTTGCTTTTATCACCAGGTGTTCTTTCTAATATAAATTACCAGGATGATGTTTCCATAACATAGCTTGGGGTGCTCTGGAGATTAAAACTACCAAACAGACCTATTAAATTTTTCATAGGGAGAGTTCACTAGGGATAATATTTTTTTCCAATTTTCCAGATGTTTTATGTAATTCTGCATCTTTCTAAACCCAAATCGTTGCTTTTCCAGAAAAAAAAGTACTGTGGAGACTAAGATGAAAGGCAAGAACTGTTGAAATGTTAATTTTACTATCTGCTATTGAGGTCTGATACCTTTTTGTGTTTTTCCACCTCTCCCGGTAGCTCAGTTCTGTTTCATGGATGTTGTGGTGTTTCAGTTGTTTGAGGGTTAGAAACTTGCAATACCAACTTAACAGTCAACAACCCACTTGGCACAATGAAGGCTTGTATGTTTCTGACTTCCACTTTATGAGCTTTAACTTGCCTATAATTGATGTGAAATATAGGGAAAGGGCCATGACCAGCAGTGATCTAGTATGATAACTGTAGTTAAGATGGTTTCTAACAGCAGTCTTGACATCTAATACAGAGCACAGTCCAAACTTTCTTGAAGGCTGGCACAAGTCTCTCAGAGCCAGGCAGAAATGGGAAGCTTTGCCTGTTGAATTTCTGCACGCTGTGAAGTTTTTGAACCTGAATGTTGCACGTGAGCTGCCTAAATAAGTTGTTTTAACTCAACTGTCTTTACAAGTGTTATGGATGACTCCCAAGGCCTGGAGCTGGCTAAAAGTCATGAATGTGCCCTAAAGCATGTTGGCAACATCGTGAGAGGAGAAAGTGCTGGTGCTACTCTGGCGCTCGTTAGCACCTGGCCTCAGCTCCGCAAAGATGGGCTGCTGGTGCTCCAGCCATGCTGGTGTCAGCGAGTTCATTCGGGCCATGGGGGGTCTGCACTGGGAGTGGGACTCGGCAACGGCTTCCACTGGGGATCCTATGCGCCACTTCGGGCCAGGCAGCCCAACATGGTGTTGCTCAAGGCTCTGACATCAAAACAGCTGGCGCAGACTCGAGGCGTCCCATTGCCAGAGCTTTCCCCGTTCCCTGCAGAGATCCCGGCAGCCGCCAAAGATCCCACGCGATGCAGCAATACATCCGTCGGCCCAATGAGGTCTTTGAGCGTGTCGTTCATCCTGCCTCCAGAGCCTGTTGCTGTCAGGGCCTGTGTCTTCCCAATTGGACTGCGCCTGGACTGGGTCTTCAGCAGAGTGCTTGCCGGCCTGGCCTACTCCGGGCTGAGTCGCAGTGTGTTCTCACTGACAAAAGTAAGATCCGGAGGTGGAGTTTTCATGTTTTTTAAAGAGTTAGGCAATCCGGACGTTTTGGTGGTGAAGTGATGAAATCACCCCGTGTTTTCGGGTTGCTGAACTCCGCACTGAAGGTGGGTTGCAGGGCTAAAAAGATTGAGAACCGCCACTATAACATGCTGTTGTTGGTGCTGCTAATAATAATAATAATCAATATTATTAATATTAATAATATTAATATTATATTAATTATTAATATAAATATTATATATACAATATAATTATTAATATAAAATTATATCAATATAAAATTATTATATAATTATATAATATAATATAATATAATTATATTAATTATAAAATATAATTATTAATATAAATATTAATATATTAATAACATAACAATATACTATATAATATAAATAATAAATATTAAGTATTAGTATTAATCATTTATTATCAATATTAATATTTATTATCAATATTAATATATTATTATAAAATTATATAATGATGATGATGATGATGATATACCACCTTTAGGTCTTATTCCTGTCTCAATTTGTTTCAAAATGCCTTAGACATTTTTGTCACGGGGCGTAGTAACTTGTGTCTGCCTGGGCAGAAATAGTTACTGAAATTGGCCTCTATTGCTGGCAGTTTTTCTCCCATGGTGAGCTCCATTGCTGTACTGCAGAATCTTGAATTCCTATTAGACAAAATTTCTTCATTCAGAAGGATGAAGGGGCAGTTTGCCAAGGAATGCATGAAGGAGGAAGAAGCTGGGTGAGTCACTGCTGTCAAAGTTGGATCTTCTACTCTTGTGCATACAATTATCCGATGAGAATCTATGCACAAACAACAACACCTTAGTCAATAGCTAAGCAACCAGCTTCATGTAATTGTGTGCAGTTGCTCACAGTTTGGAATCTGCAGCACATAAGTGGAAGGTAAAATTGTGTTTCAGATAAGTCACTATCAAGGGAGGAAGGAAACACCAAACTAAAATTCTTGTGTTTCATTCTTAGACCTGAATGTGTCTGCCTCAATCGAGATGATCCATGGGTGGGAGAATTGTGAATGTGTAATTGGGTTGTTCACTCCCTCTTTCCTGTCACAAGCTGACTGCTGCCTCTTGGATGGTTCCTCCCACTTCTGGCTTAACCATTGTTTGCTGTGATAGCCTGAGAAACTGTGGGTAGCGCTAACCTCCAATTGAGGGTTTTTAAACGTATTTTAAGCAATAACTTCAAATCACGCATTTAGACAAGGCCTGAATTTAGCCACGATGTCTCACATCAATCACTTTGTAGAATCTTATTTCACACCCCGTCTGTTGATCTCAGTCCAGCACAACTTAGATATACGGATGTCTCCTTGATGCCTAGAGTTTAGTGTGCCTAACTTCCCTTAGAATTAGATTTGGGATGCAAAGTAAGAGCTTTTGGCCCTTCTTTCCAGCAGATTTTGTTTGCGGGGAGGGGAGGGAACACACACGCTTATATTAAAGTATATATTGCATAACCGAGCATAAATAACAGTGTCAAGAGTACAATAAATACTATTATGATAAAAGTACGAAGGAACAGATGCTAAGAAACCATGCAATTAAGCTATGATCAAAACCATATTTTTTTTTGATAATTCCAAATAAGTTGCTTCGTTTCTGTAAAAACAGTAATTGAACCTGAACCTCTGCTCCTGAAATTAGTTTGCAAAATGGATTTTGGTTGGTGACAGATTATTTTGTTAAGTAAGCAGATTCCACATGTAGCGTTGGGAAATAATGTGTGACTTGATATTTTCCTATTAAGGTAAGACTCCCTCTAATGTAGAGAGGATGCCGACAGTTATTTACTGTTTTTACTGTGCCAAGTTGTGATTTGTTTAGTCTGCTAACACTTTTACCAAAGTGTATCCTGGATAGTGGATTCTTATTTTCCAAGCAAATGCTAAATCCAAGACGACATCGCTTTTCGATCGTTCCTTTTCTGGCAGCAAGAATTTGCTTTGTGTTTTTGTTCAGCGTCCTTTCAGTATTTCTAGTGTAGTTGTTGAAATCTATACTTTATATGATCTCATTGTACTGCCTGCACTTCATTAATGACTGACTTTGTTTGGGGCTTAGAAAGTGAAATATTTTTCATATGACACTGCCCTATATGAGCATAGTGCGCCAGCTGCAAAAACCACAGACCATCTGATTTTGTGGGTTTTGAGGGCGTGAAAAGTTCAGTTGCTCAGACTAAGTCGTTTCTATACATTACATCGTATGGAAACGGAACTACTGTAGACTAGGAAAAATATTCACAATTGTCTTGATACATAAAGATGAGTAATGCATTTTATGGGTTGAAATTTGTTTTGCAGCATGAGCATGAATTACTAAAAAAAAAAAGCACCTTTAGCTTTCTTATTGTAAAGTTGTTGATTCTGCTAGGTGGTTTTTTTTCGGAGTGAGGGGCGTGAGGTTTAAAGTGATCCTGACCCTGCAGATTTGTTCAAAATATATTATGTGGAGTGCTTTTATCTATATATATAATGAAGAGCGTGGGTTTGTGTGTGTGTGTGTATGTATGTATGTATGTTTCGCATAGGCTCCGCAATGCCTGGAGCGATCGGCACAAAACTCGGCATGCATACACCTTGCGGCCTGGCAACAAACACTGCGGGGGTCGGGCCCCCCTAGTGCCCCCAGGGGTGGGGGTACGCGGGGGTCTCCGCGTGAAAACGGTCAAAAACGGCAGAAATCAACGTCAAATCCACAGTTTCTGGGGTCGCTGAGATGAGCGGCGACGCTCCTGACACCGTCGGAGTCCGGGTTCGGCCCCCCCCC
>JAJKFI010000135.1:2851737-2869149 GCA_029204185.1 Lerista edwardsae | reverse complement strand
CCCCCCCCCAGCGTGGGGAGCGAGAAGGGGTGCGAGACAAAAAGTCTGCCATGCCCTGCTGGAACGCCTGGACCGATTGGTGCCAAACTCGGCCTGCGGAATCCTAGCGACCTGGCCACAAACACTGCGGGGGTTGGGCCCCCCTAGCGCCCCTGGGGGGTAAACGGGGTCCCCTGTGTGAAAATGGTCAAAAATGGCTGAAATCGTCGACGAATCTGTAGTTTCCAGGGTTGCCGGGATGAGCGGTGACGCTCCCGACGCTGTTGGAGTCCGGGTTCGCCCCCCCTCGGCATGGGGGGCGAGAAGGGGTGTGAGACAAAATGTCTGCCATGCCCTGCTGGAACGCCTGGACTGACTGGCGCCAAACCCGGCATGCAGAAGCCTAGCGGCCTGGCCACAAACACTGCGGGGGTCGGGCCCCTCTAGCGCCCCCGGGGGTGGGGGTACGCGGGGTCTCCTGCGTGAAACTGGTCAAAATCGGCTGAAATTGGCATCGAATCCGTAGTTTCCGGGGTCACCGAGATGAGCAGCGACACTCCCGATGCCGTTGGAGTCCGGGTTCGGCCCCGTCAGCATAGGGGGTGTCACCCCTGTAAACACCCCGCTGCCTCAGACCAGGGTCGGGGAGCTTACCTGCCCACAGGGGGCTGCGGGTGGGTGTTTAAGAAGCCTGGTGTTGGCCCCAGGGGAGCTGAAGACAGCATACCTGGCACAAGGAAGCCTGGCCGAGCACAGGGAACTTGCAAGCAGCCCGGGGTAACTCTCTGAGTAAAGGCGAGATCCTGCAAAGGACCAGCCCAGTCTCACGAGAACTGGGCCTGGCAATGAGACAGGAAGGGGAGGAGGCTGGTCTGGAGCTCATCAGGAGCTCAGACAGCAGAGGGAGGGGTCACACCTCCAAGGGCTGGAGAAGGGAGGTAGAGGGGCAGACCATGTCTGAGTGGGAGGTTGCCCCACTCTGGTCCTCACCTTACCCCAGCCTTGACGGGGCAGCTCAAGCCCTGCTCCTTGGGGGGGTCCCTCAGCCCTGGAGGTCCCGGAGTTCCAGGTAGGCAGCTGGCCCTGCTTCAGCGAATCCGGCGTCCCCCGAGAGGCAGCTTGAGGTTCTTGGGCCTGGCTATGGAGAGCGCCAACCCTCTTACCCTGCGGGCAGCTAGGCCAGCCCCACTCCAGCCACCCGAGGGACTCACAACCGACTGGGACCCCACAAGCCGTGGACTCCGACCCGGCTCAACCCGCCACCATCGCCACCGATCCTGCTGAGAAGGGGCCTTTTGGAAGGAAAGCACCTCTTGGACTGAACCCCGTGCCCCGGTGGGTGCCACCATTTGTATGGACTATCGGGGGTTCCCGTGAAGTCACGGGCCCCCATGAATGTCAAATCGCTGACCCAAATAAACCAATCATGTCGAACCTCTACCGCCTCGCAGGTAATTCTCACCGTGCCACACGCTCTCAGTCCCCCCCTAGCCCCCTGCACCCCTGGACCCTGCATGGAGATGACGGGGTGAGAAAGGGTGAAAAATAAAATGCCCAAAATGGCTGACATTATTATGTGTGTATGTATGTTCCAGCATAACTCTGGAATGCCTGGAGCAATTTACACCAAGCTTGGTACACATATGCCTTGTGGCCAGGTGACAAATACCGCATAGGTATGACCCCCCCCTAGCGCCCCCAGGGGTGGGGGCACAAAGGGGGCGCCACCTAAAAATGATCGAAAACGGCCGATATAGGTGTCGGGTCTGTAGTTTTTGGGGTCGCCGAGACGAGCGGTGACGCTCCCGACGCCGTTAGAGTCCGGGTTCGGCCCCCGTCGGCGTGAGGTGCAAGATGGGGTGTGAAATGAAATGTCCACAATGACCTGTTGGGGAAATTTGTTACCCTGGCAACGCCGGGTAACAAAAAGCTAGCAAATTAAATACATACATACATACATACATACATACATACATACATACATACATACATACATACATAAATTGATGGCCTCCCCGGGCTTTGGAACACTCACCAGATGGAGAACACTTCTGGTTGTGGCACAAGGCGATCCTGAACCATGGATTTGGAGCTCACAGTTACAGCCCAACCCTGGGCTGCCCTTCGATGCAACATCGTTGTCTTGACGCTATGACGTTGCTAAGGCAACGAGACCGGTGCTGCACATACTGCTGGTCCCGTTGCGCCTGTGCTGCCTTTGCGCCGGACGCCGCCGCCTGGCGCAGGGGAGATGCCAAGTTGGCGCAAGGGAGGGAGTGCGCGGGGAGGGCGTAACTGGCCCGGGAGGGGGGGCAGGCTTCATACTGGGCCTTATGGCCAAATTCAAAGCCCATTCAGGAGGCTGTGTGGCCCCAATTTGGGCTGCGCGGTCTCCTCGGTCCAGATTCGAGGAGCGCATTGGGTAGGCTGGCACCTCCCCTATGGTAAGGGCCCTTGCGCTGGGGAGGCTCCAGCCTCGCCTAAACTGTGCCGGATATGGCGCAGGCCCGTCGGCCTCACCATCCCAGCACAGTATAGGATTGCGCTCTTACACAGATCCATGCCTGCCAAATCTGCGGATAAACGGACCAACTTGTGTTCATTTCTGAAGCAGCCGGCCCAATCCAGTGTAATTACCATGAAGCACCTCATGTGTTGTGGGCTTTGCCCCCGCTCCCTCGCTCTGCCCTGCAGGCAGGAGTGAGGCTGAGGAGGTGGGGCCAGTGAGGGATCGGATGGGGGGCGGGACAAGCTCAGGCACATGTGTGAAGAGCTCCGCCCAGCCCCCCCAGTTGGGGCTTCGGCAGCGACCTCCTGCCACCCATTTGGCAGTCTGAGATTAGCTGGTGTCTTTGGGGCCAGGTAGGAATTTTTGGCTTTCAGCTTGATTGGCCTGAACTGATTTTCTTTTTCTTTTTTTCCTGCCTATCCTAGTCTGTTGTTTCGGGTGGTGGGACTTGAGGTAGGGTTGATTCACTGTTGGTCACTTGAGATGCAGGCAGCTTGCAGGGGGTGGGAAGGGCTTGGTATTGGCAGCACTGGCAGGAGGATAGCCAGTCCCGTCTATACATTGCATTCCCAGCTTGGTGAGGTGGGCCCTGGTTGCAAAGGCTGCCCTTTGGCAATGCCGGGGCGAGCTGGCACACTCACACTGCCTTGACCGTTCAGGGTTGGTGAAGATGGATTCAACTGGGCTGTGACCAGATTGATTCTGGAGCCAGGAAGTTTGCCCGTTGGTTGTCCAGACCCCACAAGAGAGACAGCAGGCTAGCGTCATTTCCCCTATAGATTCCGTACGCTTGAAGGGTTATTGCAGGTACCCACTGTAAGTTAATCTCTTAATTCAATAAAGTGGCCTGTTACGAGTCCAAGCCAGTGTGCTTATTTGGGTGGTGGTTGGCTAAATCCCACCGAGGTTATGAAGCAAAAAAATCAAAACTTCACCTATAGGCTAATGGGTTCTGAGCTGTCTGTGACAGCTCAGGAGAGAGATCTTGGGGTGCTGGTGGACAACTACATGAAGGTGTTGAGCCAGTGTGCGGCAGCGATTAAGAAGGCCAATTCCATGCTTGGGGTAATTTAAAAAGGGGTTGAGAATAAAACGGCCAATATTATCATGCCATTGTACAAATCGATGGTAAGGCCGCACCTGGAATATTGTGTGCAGTTCTGGTCACCGCACCTCAAAAAGGACATAATGGAGCTGGAACAGGTGCAGAAGAGAGCGACAAAAATGATTACGGGGCTGGGGCACCTCCCTTATGAAGGAAGACTGCAGCGTTTGGGGCTCTTCAGCCTAGAAAAAAGGCGCCTGAGGGGGGACATGATTGAGGCATACAAAATTATGCACGGAAGGGATAGAGTTCTTTTCCCTCTCTCACAAGACCAGAACCAGGGGGCATCCACTGAAATTGAGTGTTGGGAGAGTTAAAACTGATAAAAGGAAATACTTTTTGACCCAGCGGGTAATTAAGCTATGGAACTCCTTGCCACAGGAGGTGGTGATGGCATCTAGCCTAGATGCCTTTAAAAGGGACTGGACAGATTTCTGGAGGAAAAGTCCATCGTGGGCTATAGGCCATGATGGGTGGTGCAACCTCCTTACGTTAATAGTAGGCTTCTTGAGAATGCCAGGTGCAGGGGAGTGGCAACAGGATGCAAGCATCATGTGCTCCCTTAGGCACCTGGTGGGCCCCTGTGAGATACAGGAAGCTGGACTAGGTGGGCCTTTGGCCTGATCCAGCAGGGCTCTTCTTATGTTCTTAAGGCCCAGATTGGGTTGCAAGTTATTATAGCTCCCTCCCCACAGACAGGATAGCAAATTCTGTTTTATTTACCTCATATTTACCTCAGAAATTTACCTCAGAATGCCAGGTGCAAGGTAGTGGCAATGGGATGCAGGCATCTTGTTGTCTTCTGTGCTCCCTGAGGCATCTGGTGGACCTCTAGAGATGCAGGCAGCTGGACCAGATGGGCCTTTGGCCTGATCCAACGGGGCTCTTCTTATGTTCTTACGTTCTTATGCGCTGCCAGTGCGAGTTAAACTGCATCCTGCAGGGGCTTTTTTGGCTGCTGGAGGTCTTGGGGTCGAGGGGCATTTCTTTCCTTGCCCCAGGATAAGCCCCAGCAGCTGCTATGGGGCAAGTCTAACATGTGTCAGTGATACTGCATGTTGGTCTGTGCAGGGTGATTGGGCCTGCGCCAAGCCTGCCCCCCTCCACGCCAATAGAAATGTAGACAAACCCAAAGCCTCTTCTAGAATACAAGTTTATATTCCTTTCAACACAGTTCCCCCCCCCCTCCAGGAATTCAATATGTAGTAAGAGGTTTCTTTCTTTTTTTTAACTAATAAGATACAATAATAGAAGCTGTGACTTGATTTGAATTTACTACCTCTTGCCATTTATGTCTTGCCTGTGTTATGTGCTAAGTTTGCTTATTGAGGACAGTTGTATTTGAACAGGAAAACAGCAACTGCTGCATTTATATCTGTCATACCAGACTGTGAATGGCTATAATCATAACAGCATGTTAAGAACAAACTAAGGAGTAAATAAATATTTTTTTTATTTCAAAAGCAAGCAATGTCAAAACAACATTTTTCTTTCTGCTATATTAGCTTACTAGGGAACTGAACTTGGGTGTAGTCTTTGAAGTAGGTTTTGATGTTAGATACGTGAGATCTATTTGTACAGTCGATCCTTTTTATATGCGAGGTCCTTGCTATCTGCGAGGGGCAGAATTGCTACTTTTCTAGTTATTTGTGCCTCTGTCCTCATTATCCACTAGAAAGAGACCTTCCAAAGGCTGCAGGGAGCTTCTGAAAGGCACTTGTGACCAGCACTAAGCTGTTTAAAATGACTGGCAGAAGCATCTGCTGGCCATGTTTAAGGGGATCCATGCTGGTCACAGATGCCATTCTGAAGATCCCTGAAGCCTTTGGAAGGTCTCTGCAAATTCAGATATCTTTTAGAACTTCCTGCTGCACTCTGCTGGCTGCCTGGATTCCTGTAATGGGAGATAAGGTACCCCTTGCACCCCATCGATCTCATAGGATCAATGATGCATTATCTGCAAATTTGCCATCTGCGAGGATTTCCTGTAGCCTAATCCTAGAAGATAGAGGTCTCTCTCTCTCTCTCTCTCTCTCTCTCTCTCTCTCTCTCTCTCTCTCCCTCTCTCTCTCCCTCTCCTGCAGCAGAGGCTTACCATTCTGGCGGCAACAACTGGTTTCTCTGCTGTGTGATCACAGAGCCTTGTGCCAGGGACCCACTCATCCCAGATGACTCTTTGCCCTGATTTCCTGGGGTAGCGGTTCTCTGGCACAAAACTCTACAATCACATGGCATGGAAACTGGTTGCTGAACAGTAAGGCTTTGCCCACGTCGTGCCCGGAATGACTATTCTGGCAAACCAGATTTAGGCCACTGAATTTGAAGACCACTGCTCTATGTTCTAGTACAGTGGTTCTCAAACATTTTCAGATGGGACCCACTTTTTTGAATGGCATTGATGTTGGGGACTCACTGGAAGCGATGTCATTAACCTAGAAGTGATGTCATAGCCGGACGTGACATCATCAAGCAGGAAATGCCATTGTTGCGACACAATCAGATGGCGCTCCTGGAATGCAAACTGCAGCAATTGCATAACCATGAAATATCCCTGACAGAAAGCTAGATTAGGACAAAACATTATGTAAAAGCATTGAACTAAAACCATTTTTTAAAAAGTCGCTTGAAAATTTGAGGGGTTTAACACACAAAAGCAATATGGAAAGAGTATGATCCACAGCTTCCAAGATGGCTGCTCCCAGCTTTCCATCTCATATCAGGTCATGACTCACCAAGTTCAAAATTTGACATTGAATGACAACTTGCACGCACAAGGTCCATTATAGATCTGCCACCTTAAACAGAGCATTCATACTGCCTGGCACCAGCTCTAAAGCAGCAGTGGAGTCAGTTCATACAGTACATTCAGGGTGCAATCCTAACCTGGAGTTGTTGTTGTTGTTGTTGTTGTTCAGTCGCTAAGTCATGTCCCACTCTTCACAACCCCCTGGACCACAGTACGCCAGGCCTCCCTGTTCTCCACTAGTTCTGGAGTTTGCCCAATTTCATGTTCATTGCTTTGGTGACACTCTCTAACCATCTCATCCTCTGCCGCCCGCTTCTCCTTTTGCCTTCCATCTTTCCCAGCATGAGGGTCTTTTCTCAAGAGTCCTCTCTTCTCAGGAGGTGGCCAAAGTATTGGAGCTTCAGCTTCAGTATTTGTCCTTCCAGGGAGCAATCAGGCTTGATTTCCTGTAGGACTGACCGATTGGATCTCCTTGCAGTCCAGGGGACTCTCAAGAGTCTTCTCCAACATCATAATTCGAAAGCATCTATTCTTCGGCGCTCTGCCTTTCTTATGGTCCAGCTCTCACATCCATACATTGCTACTGGGAAAACCATAGCTTTGACTATGTGAACCAACCTGGAGTTGGGCTGGCACAGTCAGGCCAGCAAAGTTTGGCCAGCATAAGGGACACCGTAAAGTATGTGTAGACCATTCTCGGAGTCAGAGAGGCCAGCACACAGATGTGAGCCATCCTCCCTGACTCCGAGAGTGGTTCAAACACGGTTTGCACTGGCCTTTGTGCCAGCAAAACTTTGCTGACCTAACTGTGCTGGCCTAACTCCAGGGTAGGATTGTGCCTGCATGGTCAATCAACATGTGTTTGGGTAATGAAGTGAATGGAAAATACATGCATGTGTGAATTGGCTCTTTGGCAGCCTCTCTTGTGAACACTGATTGACATCTGCAAAACCCCTTTCATTTCACGAGTAGCTCTCTTTCATCTTGAGTGCAAAAGCCCTTTTTTGGCATAGCAATATTTTTTTCACACCTATTTTCTGAACCATAGCCAGGCCTTCTGAGGCTGAGCCACACCCTCTAGTTTGGATAATTGCCATGTGGTTAATTATTTTCTCCTATCCCTACACATATTTCACACAGTCTTTTTCACATCAGATTAGACATATCTCTGAACATGCTGATTTACATACACAGTGGTTCATGGGTGGAGTTTATTAATTGAGCAAATATGCATCTGAGATCCTAGGTTAATCTTATTTGTTACACTTACAATGCTTGTAAAAATTTTTTTTAAAAAAATATAATGCTTGTAAATTTAGCATTTGCAATGTGAAATTGTAAATTATGCATTATCTCATGTGAGATTTTTAAGAATGTCCATATTTTGGATTTGTTACCTTTAAGCTATATAACGTATTACAGTCAATAGGAAATTTAAGCTGCTTGGAAATGAAGCAGTTTGGAAAGGATTGATGGTCCAATCCTATCTAGGTCTCTACACCGTGCAAATGTTGTTTCCACTGAGCCCCACATGGGAGTTTGACTGCAGGAGATGTCCTCAGCATAAGGGGACCATTTTCCCCTTGCCCCTGGGTAAGCTCAAAGTAGTAGCAATGGAGCAGTAGTTAGCGGTAGGGTGTTTTTTTTTCCAATTGCTGCTGTTGCTTTTATTGCGTCTTTTCAATGGGCTCATTTTGTTGTTCGTAAGCTACCTGGGAAAATGTGGGATCATTGAAAACGCACCTGCGCAGGCACACAACATATTTGCTCAGCAAGACTTTGTAGCCCTGTGCTGGAAATACAACATTAAAGTACAGCATTGTTAAAGCACACAAGAATGCTTAAGTATATATCAGAATGCAAATATGGTATGAGTCTGATGGTTTTTCCTCATAGATCTTGTACAATATTGCAGAATTTCTAGGCAACATATCTAGTACACCAGTGGTATTCAAACTTTTTAGACAGGGACCCAGTTTTTAGAATGGAACTTGTGTCGGGACCCACCGGAAGTGATGTCATTCACTTGGAAGTGATGTTGTGGCTGGAAGTGACATCATCCAGCAGGAAGTGCTATCATTGTAACCTAATAAAATGACACTCCTGGAATGCAAATTGGCCTACTTGGATAGCAGCATTTTTACAACCATGAAACATCCCTGACAGAAAGCAAGATTAGGACAAAATACGATTTAAAAGCACAGAACTAAAAACATTTAAAAAAAAAAAAACCCTCACTTGAAAATTCGAATAAGGTTTGCAGTTTCCAAGATGGCTGCTCCCAGCTTTCCACGAACAACCTGACATCAGGTCACAACCCACCAAGTGGCTCCTGACCAGCGGCGCCATGCAGCTGGAACGCTGGGCGGGAGGAACGGGTGAGCGGCAGCCCGCCCGTTGCGTTCCGGTCTGTTTTGCCGTCTTCCCCGCCCCCGCGGGGAAGGGAAGCAGGGAAGACGGCGAAGACGTGGGGGCGGGGAAGATGGCGAAACGGACCGAAACGCAACGGGCGGGCTGCCGCTTACCCGTTCCTCCCGCCCAGCGTTCCGGCTGCATGACACTGCTGCTCCTGACCCACAGTTTGAATAACATTGTAGTACACAAAGGGCCCAGTCCTACCCAACTTTCCAGCACTGATGCAGCCCTGTGGTGAAGGAACAAACGTTCCCTTACCTTGAGGAGGCCCCACCATGACTGCCCCCCCCACCGCAGGATGCCACACACGCAATTGGCCCAGCAGCATTCATGCTAGAACGTTGGGTGAGCTTTGCCCCAGAGACAACAGATCTGGAAATCAAAGCAAGAACCAAGCACAGTCGTGTCCTGGCCATCTATTTGTCTAAAACGTTTGCTCTTCCTCTTCTTTTGGAAACGAAAAAAAAGAAAAGTTACTGGGAAAGTTTGTTTGCAATAGGCATCTTGATTCCCACTAAAGTGGGGTTCAGTTATACTTCATGGTCGTGGTTATACTGTGAGCCGTCTCTCCCTGGGGAGTGATGGAAACCAGCTAGGGGACCCATGGAATCCTTGCACACACACCCCTATGCAATGTATAGGATTGTAACACTAATGGGGATTCATAGCCAGTGGCCCAATAGGTCAAGGGAAAGGTTCAGGAGCTACTTCTTTATGTTATGTAAGATGGAATGTTATGCCTTTGGCCATACCATATGGCAGATATAAAGGGACCCCCCTCGCAGAAGGCAATGTGTCTGTGAGTTGGGAAGCGTGGAAACACTTGCCCACATTGTGCCATATTGTCCTCTCCATAGTGGCCCTTGGGAAGAATGTCTTGACCCACTGTTAGAAAAAAATGAGGTTGTCCTGATTCAGATGGAGACTCCTGAGATCCTAAAAGGCGTCACAACCTACTTACTTTTGATTGTTAAGTCCCGAGAAAATAGTCGCCCTGCGGACTATTGTCACCCTGCAACTATTATATGGATTTTTGGGAAGCTAGTGGTCCTGTGTTTTAAGTTCCTTGTTCGTTGTTTGTTTGTTTGATGTTGTGCATATTATGCATATTATGTATTATCATGCCAATAAAGGTTCCTAACTAACTAACTTCTTTATGTTACTGTGTTGCATGTTTGAATGGTTAAATAATTCTTCCAAGCCGTGAAGCTCAATTACATCATTAGGCAGCTTGAGCGTAACTACATAGTTTATTGAGAATACACTTAGAAGGTAGTTTATTAATTGCACTTCAGCATCTGAAGCACTTCACTAGTTACGTAAGTATCCAAGCGGAGTACTTTTCTGAGCATCTGCTGTCTAATTGTCACTGGCCTGTAATTGATAGGAATATCAACCAGAACATTCTCGAGTGAAATATTAGATAATGTCATAACTGAACTCGCATCAGATTTATTCCTTTTGTTACTGAACCAGTAGGATTGATAGGATTTTTAAAAATTGCAGTTGGAGATCATGTTGAGAATTCAAAGATGACTTCATGGAGTTTGATGTCCTCTTGGCCTGTATGGATCGTGGCCAATGAATTTTAAAATAATTCACTGATTTGCTATCAATTGTTGCTTGAGCTGTCGTTAGTCAAACCTTTACCAGGCAGCACAGGGGTGATTTAACTCGGCAGCTCCTTGGTGCGACTGGGCCGACGCAGATGCCTGTGGAGGCCCAGTGTGTCATGCGCTGACATGCACATGCTTTACGGCATATGCACAACTGCGCAGCGCTGATGCAAGTGGATTGAGTCGGCCCAAGGTGGGTGCTTAGATAGGCCCTGCACCAGAATAATGTACTCCTGGAAAAGTTCCTTTTCTAAAATGTTTGAGTTCAAAGAGAAACTTGGTGTTTCTGTTACATTTTTTGAGCGGGAACCTGAGGAACGTTTGCAATCACAGGGGGTTACATATTCACTCCTCTCAATTGCAGACTTGGACTTCTCTGTGGCAAAGCAATATAGAACGCCAACATGAGTTGTTATATAGTACTTGTATCAAAATAGAATTTGATGTGCTGTATTAAAATAAGGGGACGTGGTGGCGCAGCCAGTTAATCCGCTGTTGCTGGGCTTTCGACCGCAAGGTTGGGAGTTCGAGACTGTGCGATGGAGTGAGCTCCTGTTGCTTGTCCCAGCTCCTGCCAACCTAGCAGTTCGAAAGCACCTAAAATGCAAGTAGATAAATAGGGACCACTTCGGTGGGAAGGTAACGGCGTTCCGTGTGCTACGGCGTAGAGTCATGCCGGCCATATGATCGGACAAAAACGCTGGCTCTACAGGCTTTGAAACGGAGATGAGCACCGCCCCCTACAGTCAGTCATGACTAGACCATTCGGTCGTGGGGAAACCTTTACCTTTATTAAAATGTTCCTGCGTGGTATCGTGGACAACGTGAACAACTCCCTACTTGAAATGGAAAAATACGTGCATATATTTGTGATAAGATTCTGGATAACCTCCAGGACAAAGAAACTTAAAAAGCTGTTTGAAAATTCCAATGAACTTAACCTGTGCATAAATTGTCTAACTTTTTGGACAAGTGCATTGTGGCTCTGTTAAGACATATTTTGCCAATTGGAAAATACGTATAATTGGGCCCACCCCTGGGGCGGGGAAGACGGCGAAAAGGACCGGAACGCAACAGGCGGGCTGCCGCTCACCCGTTCCTCCCGCCCAGCGTTCCGGCTGCATGACGCCGCTGGTCCAAAGGTATTCTGAGGCCTCCAGCCGTGAGGTCGGTATCTGCAGTTGGGGAAATCCACGAATGCAAAATCCGTGGCTGAGGAGGGCCCACTCTGTATATTAGGTAACTGGACATCATTGTTGATGAAGAACTGTGAACCAGTCAACATTTGATCTCAGGGATAATCTGAAGGTATATTATATACATAAAACAGAGTGGTAAGAACCTCCCTTTGTTTTATGGGTATAGGCCAGGTTCTGTCCATGAATTGGGCTGTTCAGATGCCATAAAGGTTTTGGAACGCCATTGAAGGACTCACTACTTGCCTGACCTTTTGTGCCTTTTCGGTGTGCTCCATCAGAGGGCCCTTGTGCACTCAGAATGGTTAGGGTTGAATTCACTCCCGCAGCTGCTATTGCTATTGGTGGCAGCGTTGGACTCAATGTTCTATATATGCTGCATTTACCTGTGTGTATAAATAAAGAAGGGACATGGTGGCGCTGCGGGTTAAACCGCTGAGCTGAGCTTGTTGACCGGAAGGTTGGGAGTTCAAGACTGCATGACGGAGTGAGCTCCCGTTGCTTGTCCCAGCTCCTGCCAACCCAGCAGTTTGAAAGCACCTAAAAATGCAAGTAGATAAATAGGGACCACTTCGGCGGGAAGGTAACGGCGTTCCGTGCGCTACGGCGTAGAGTCATGCCGGCCACATGACCATGGAAGCTTGTCCTCAGACAAAATGCCAGCTCTACAGGCTTAGAAACGGAGATGAGCACTGCCCCCTACAGTCGGACACGACTAGACCATTTGGTTGTGGGGAAACCTTTACCTTTAATGTAATATTACTTTTGCATGACTTGAATTTTTGAACTGCAAATGCGTTCTTTGGGAACGGAATATCTTATGTCTGCTTGCTCATAAAAGAAAAAAAATCCCTAATTGACTAACTTGCAGTAAGATCGTAATCTCACCTTATGCCAGCGCAGCAGCTGCCACTGTGCCAGCCTAGGGTGTTGCAAGCACGCTGTAAAGCCCATTTGTGGCACGCGGTGAGTAACTGTGTGGACAGGAAGGTCTGCACCATCCCACTGATTCTGAATCCAGGTTGCAATGCCCCATGGGGCAGGTAAGCTCCTGCCTGGTGGCATGGGGTGGGGGAGGGGCGGAATAGAGCAGGGAGGAATGGAGAGGGGAAGGGTCCAGCCTGGGACAGAATGGGATCAGTGGCATTGGCTGTAAGTGCCTCCTATTCCAATTCTTGGGCTTGAAAGCCCAACGTGGGGATTGTTGGACCTGAACCAGCAAGATCCGAATAGCTCCATTGCACAGGCTGGGGCTCAACGTGGGGTAAGCAGAACCAGTTTTGTTTACCCCAAGGAGACCTCCAGCCTGCTCCTTCCCAGCACTGGACACTACGTAGGCTGTATGGTTCTGCTGCACCAACGGTGGTTAGGATTAGGTTGCCTCAACTACTCTACTGGTGGGTTTCTCCAGTGGCTGTAACAGCTCCAGAACTATGGTGCTTTGTGACATCGTGCCAGCAGTAGGTGTGCCACATTCTAGGTACTCATACGTTGGTGTAGTTCTTTACTTCTCAAAACAGAGCTAACAACATTGGACCACCCAATTTATGTGCTATGTTTAACCGGGCCCTAAAACGCCTTCTAAGCATTCTCAAAATGTAGGGGTTTGCATTGGATTACGGCACTTGGTAAGATATTGAAATTTTTGTTTGGTTCCCCCCCCCCAATTGTTAACTATCCGGTGATACTGAACAGATAGAATTCAAAATGAAAGCTATTTCATTTTAGTATTTATGGAGTAGACTTTCTGTTTCTCAAGCAGGGCCATTCACAACGCAATACTTTTCAATCTAATTACTTTCACCTGTTAAAATATGAACAAAAATTGTAGAGGTGGAAATTATGTGCGGGTCAGCATGGAAAATAGTTACATACAGATCTTTAAATATGCCTGCTTCATTTTTTTTCTGAGGTGTGTGTGTTAAATCTTTTTCCCCCTAGAAATTCTTTTAGTACAATGTCAGCAATGGTATATTTTTTTAAAAAAAACCTTGTTTCAAGATAGAAGCCACTGCAGTGTACAGGAAGCACAGGAACAGCGGTTGGTCTGCTTTAAAAACTTTGTGTAAACCTACCTAAAAGGGGGGAATCTAAAAATCTTGTAAAATTTTAGAATTGCAAGTACTGTTTGCGTTTACGTGCACTTGGGTATAACTGAATTGTCTTACTAACATCCCCAGTAAAAAAAAAAAAAGATTTGTGGCTAAAGCTGTGGGACTTTTTTTTAACTCCACTGAGAAATGAGAACTTGTATGGAAAAAGAAAGATGAATTTTTGTCACTGAACCCTACTGAATCTAAACAAAGAAGGATTACCTAATAGTCCTGCAATGCATTTGAAGTACAGTCTGTGATTTGTTTGGAGAAACGGATGGGAATATGTGTTTTGAATTCCCTACATTTTTTGCTAAACACATTCAGTGATTATTGCACTGAATTCTGGCCACATTGTTGCAAAATGCAAATTTGAATGCTGCCATGTACCAAACTGGTTTGTTTTACACCATGGTAAGAATGGATTTCTTCTTTGATAGAACCTTCAGTGTCTGTTCAAGAAAGTTAGTGTAAAAATTAAAACTGTTATGAGTTATCCATTTTTAATCTTGGCAAAGATGATACTATCATTCTGGATTTGTGTTCAGTATGAGAAGACTCAACAGATGTTTGCGTTACATAAGCAAAAAATCAGGAACCTTAATTATTTTTAATATACTAGAAAGGAAACCTAGTTTAATTATATAGATTATCTCATCTTTGCTCAGAGTTTTTTTTTTTTAATTTCAGAAGTGAGCATTACATTGAAATCAGTGAAGTAGACACATCTATTTGGACTCGAGGGCAAGAATGCTACACCAGTTTTTAAAAAATATTAGTGGAATATGTTTTTAAGCTCAAAGGCATAATAATTACTTTGTTTAATTTTTAATTATTGTCTCACCATTAGTTTCACCAACGCTTCATCAGCAGAAACCTGCCATTTTACGTTCATTATTGTGCATTTTTGCTAAATGGAACCAATTGTAAAATACAGTGCCTAACAAATGTGCAGAGTAAATATCATTATCAATGTAATAAATAAAGTTGGTGTTTAGCATTTCAGAGGTGGGGTGTAAAACCTTTTGAGCTGTAGGCCATCTTTCAAAGTTGTATTCTAATGCTGGGGTCTACGCTTTCAGTAAAATGACATGGTTTAATATACTGTAATACTTTAGCCCAGTGTTATTCAAACGGTGGGTCGGGACCCATTTGGTGGGTTGCGACCTGATGTCAGGTGGGTCACGGAAAACTGAGAGCAGGAAGTAGAATTTAACTGCTTCCTGTTTAGCAGTAGGCCTATTTTTGTCAGGCTCTCAAGCTTCTGGCAACCTACTTTCTTAGAAAGAATGCTTATAGAGCCCCTTAAAAAAAATTGTCTATTCATTTGCCTTAGGCTGCAATACACACTTTCCTGGGAGTAAGTCCCATTGAAAACAATGGACATACTGCTGAGTAGACATATGTTTTTATTTATGATCATAAAGGTAAAGGTTTCCCCATGACCAAATGGTCTAGTCATGACCGACTGTAGGGGGCGGTGCTCACCTCCATTTCAAAGCCTGTAGAGCCGGTGATTTGTCCGAGGACAAGCTTCCGTGGTCATGTGGCCGGCATGACTCTACGCCGTAGCGATGGAACGCCGTTACCTGCCCACCAAAGTGGTCCTTCTTTATCTACTTGCATTTAGGTGCTTTTGAACTGCTAGGTTGGCAGGAGCTGGGACAAGCGACTGGAGTTCACTCCGTTGCGCAGTCTTGAACTCCCAACCTTCCGGTCGGAAAGCCCAGCAGCAGCGGTTTAACCCTCTGCGCCACCACGTCCCTCATTTATTATCATAGACCAGCATAAAAGAAAAAAAAACATACAGATAAACATCATAAAAAAGTTAACATCCTATAAATCAAACACAATAAATCAGTGGTTCTCAAACTTTTAAGCACCAGGGCCCACTTTGTAGAATGACAATCTGCCTGGGACCCACCAGAAGTGATGTCATGGCTGGAAGTGCCGTCATTGTGACGCCAGAGCCTGCTGCGTTCCTGAGAATGCAACAATCAGTTGGGTGATTTCTCAGGCATTTTCCAATAGCAAAGTGAATTGGCAAGAAAAAAAACCAATTTACAGCCTTGCAATTGATATAAGCATAACAACCACAGAGCCCTCCCCCTTTCCAGCATCCCATATTCCCATATTTTCAGTATGGCTGCCCTAGTTCCTTCGTGACCTACCTGAAATTGGCTCATGACCCACTGGTGGGTCCCGACCCACAGTTTGGGAACCACTGCAATAAATCATATCCTTTAAAATTTCTTCAGATGTTTAAAATATAAAAAAGGTAATTTCACCCCATCTAATCCCTACATTATGTCCTGAGTCGAATCTCAAAACTAATTCTAACTTAAAAGTAAAACTAGGGCCATCATTTTCATCCATAGTTTAAACTCCTCTACAGTCAGCCAGGCAAATCACATTCCACCCTCTTTTTTCCTGATGCTTATCGCAGCCACTCAAAATTTGGCTACCCTATGTGTAACCTCAAGTTCAAATCTGAGAAGAGAATGGTCTATAATCACAACGTGTGTAGCTCACTAATCCTTTCATCAGTGGAGAAATATGGGAAGTCAGAATATCTCTATATAATAATAGCCCCAGGCCAGCAGGAGATGCAAATTGGTTTCCATTCCATTTCTGCCCCACAAGAGCAGAATCACTTTGCAAATGGGAACGGTTGGTAGCGGCCCTCTACCACTGCCGAGGGCAGCCCAACAGCGTGGCCACCGTAAACACCCATCCATAGCATTGTATCTCCATCTGGGTAAGAGATGCTACTGGGGCAACTATGTGTCTAAATTCCTCCTCGATACAGAAATCTCTAACATTGCCGAGATCTTCCTGGCGCCGTCTCAGGGCCCTATCGCTGGGAGTACATGTGTACCTCTGGCTAAAAATGTCACGAATGTCCCATAAAGCCTGTTTGCTACACCCAGAGAGGAGGGGGCTTTGGTGCTGGGCTGGAACCAGTGTGCCACAGCACCAATTGGGCAAGCTGCCAGGGCTTCAGCAGCTCCGGAATATTTCTGGTGTGGGGGGACAGGTGGGAGGTGCTGGAACTGGGCCGGGGAGGAGAGAAGTGGACCTGCGCAGGGGATTAGCGTGGGACCTACAGTGCCTTCCACCACCAGATTCTGTGGCCTGCCTTGGGTTGGGCAGGCCAACATGGGGCTGCTTCAGCGATGGGATCTACAAACGACCTGGGGGAACGGAGGGCGGGACTTAGGCGGGACTACCGTTTGATTGGCAGCCCGCAGACGGCCGCGGGGCGAGCGGAACGAAAGCAGAAGTGCACGGTCGGGCTGCCAATCAAACGGTAGTCCCGCCTAAATCCCACCCTCCGTTCCCCCAAGTTGTTTGTAGATCCCATTGCTGGGCTGCTTGGGTCGCTGCCAATAAAATAGCCAGCAGAGACTCGAGAAGTCCCATTACAGGGGATGGAGCTTTCCCCTGGGAAGGGGACAAATGTCTCCTTCTTCCAAGGATACCCCAGCACCCGCCGTGGATCCTGTGGGCTGCAGCTGTAGCCATTTGGCTACCATTGCTCCCAGGAGAGGCAGGCAGTCTAGGATTGGGCTGTCAGTCTGTCGGTCTAGAGGAAGGCGGCCCATCAATGAGACTTAAAAGTAATTAGGGTTGTCTGCATTGTGGCCTTCGTTTTTAAGTTTTGTTGAACCTGTAAGACAGAAGTACGTGTTTATATACTCCCCCCCTCCGCTGGAGAAGGAAATGGCAACCCACTCCAGTACTCTTGCCAAG
>JAJKFI010000135.1:2818927-2851337 GCA_029204185.1 Lerista edwardsae | reverse complement strand
AAAAGGAGAAGGGGGCGGCAGAGGATGAGATGGTTAGATAGTGTCACTGAAGCGATGAACATGAAATTGGGCCAATTCCGGAAGCTAGTGGAGGACAGGGAGGCCTGGCGTGCTGCGGTCCATGGGGTCGCGAAGAGTCGGACACGACTTAGCGACTGAACAACAACAACAACCCCTCCACATTAAAATAAGATTTTAAAAGGCTTAAAGGTGTCTGGAGTTTGTTCCATAAGATAAGAAAAAGTGTCCTGGTCAAGTCCTTTCAGCCCCTGAAAGTCCTTTTGGGCTGTAAAAACTAACTCAATTCTATTTTGCTCCCTTGGCTGTTTTTGTGAGTTTTTTTTTTTTAGTATGTTACATCTTTACTAATTTATGTATGTGCACTGATACCCATACTGTTTATGAACTGACCACTTATTGCTATTAGTTTTTCTTCCCATTATTTTCTTCTTTTGCTGTTGAAAGACCACTTACAAAGTTTTAAATCTTTATGTACCCTAGTCATTTTGATCTCCCCCTTGCCAGCCTAAATATGACCACTATTTACATCATCTTGTGAGGCAGTATTTCTATTCCAATTATAATCCTCACCATTCTCTGTTTATCCTATTTATTTATTTATTTTATTCACCCTTTTGGTCTTTCTCACAGGTTATTTCAGATACGCAAAACTTGAAACCGGTAAAAAAAAATTAAGCATGGTGAAATAGTAAAATATTGCTAAAAAGAGTTCTAAAGAAACAGAAAGCTATTTTTTTCCTTCAGTGATGTGACACTACAAATGTAAATTTTGCTTTAGGTCTTCATATTTAATGTAAGCTGCAGAAGGCAGATGCTATCGTTTCTTCTTTGAATAGTATAGCCCTGGTATTCTTTATTTTTAGACTTGTTATATAGACAGAACACTTGAGGAAGAAGTATGCTTTGAAGCTTCTAAGCCATTTGCTCAATGAATTTTATCTTAGCCTCATTTCCTGTCCAATATGTCTATCCTAGTACACCACCTGCCATGCAGATGCATGTACAGAGTATGTAAAACTGGTGTTGCAGTATTTTGTGATTGGACAAATGTACTTCTAAGGGTCTTCTGTAGGGGCCCATCTTTATTCTATAGTTAAATGTGTTAGCAGAGAGCATCTGACTTTGACGTATGAAGCGGTGTTTTTCCTGTGATTTCTTGTAAGTGGTGTTAATTGCTTGAAATTATGTAAGAACAAAGCTGTGTATCTTAAGTTTTAGCTTGTAACTTGGGAAAGCAAGAGTTTAATTTTAAATGGGTGGTCCTGCTGGACCAAATCATTTATTTAGAGCACAAGCCTATCCATGTCTACTCAACAGTAAGTCCCATTGTATTCAATGGATCTGACTCCCAGGAAAGTGTATATAGGAGTGCAGCCTTAGCAGCATAATTTTCCCATGGTGGCGAGGCTGGTACACTCTTTCGTCACCTAGGTCTTTCACTTCTCTTACAACTAACGGCCGTGGATGTTTATCCTCCATAAATTTGTCAAATCCTCCTTTAAAGACATTTAAGCTAGGGGTTCTCAATTTTTATTACTGTGACCCCCAAAATAAAATGGAAATGTACAGAACGTGCCCCCCCAATATTACAACTAGTCACCCTACATTTGAGAATAGCTCGAGGAGGACAACTGGTCCATCTCTCTCAGTATTGCTTACCGTTACAGGTGGGCCCCCTTTTATCTGTGGGTTGCGTGGAAGGTCCCACCAGACCTCTGAGGGAAGGCTTGCGCACAGCCTCTCTGGGCCTCAGAACAGCTCCCAGGGGGGTCAGAAAGGCACTTCCTATGGGGTGGGGCCTTTCAGGGCAGGTTTAGAACCTGTGCTCAGTCCAATCCTTTCTGACACCTCAAGGGGCCCTCAGAACACCTCAGGATGCAACCAAAAGACACTTTTGCACACATCTGAAGTCATGTGAGAGCTCTGGCCCCGAATTTGGTTATCCACAGTTTTTTTTGCATCTGCAAGGGTTTCGGGAATGGAACCGTGGCAGATTCTCAGGGCCAGCTGTACTGGCAGTGGCTGTCCAGGGTTTTAGACAGGGTTTTAGACAGGGTTTTACTTTGAGATCTCAGGAATTGAATAAAATTCAGAGTTTTGCAACCCCTCCAATGTACTTATAACTCTCGTGGGGGTCCTGACCTACACTGAGAACTGTGATTTAAGTCCTTGGCCATCTTACGGTTACAATTGTTGTTGTTGTTGTTGTTGTTGTTGTTGTTAATTGAATTTGTACCCCGCTTTTCTGCCCGAAGGCACCCAAGGCGGCTTACAACAATTAAAATACAATAAAATCATTATGTGTGATAGTTAAAAACAATAGTTAAAACAATTAAAATTTTAAACAGCCAACCCCGTGGATCATAACATATACAAGGGTGTAAAAAGAGGATGCACAAACCAGCCAGCCTGTCAACAACTAAAAGCCTGCTGAAATAAAAAGGTCTTCAGCCCCCGCCGAAATGTTAACAAGGAGGGAGCAGTTCTCAACTCTAAGGGGAGGGTATTCCAAAGTTGGGGGGCCACCGCCGAGAAGGCCCTCTTCCTGGCCGCCATCCCTCTCACCTCTCCTGGTAGCGGCACAGTCAAAAGGGGCCCCCCAGATGACCTCAGAGTATGGGTAGGATTATATGGAAGAAGGCGGTCCCTCAGATACCCCGGGCCCGAGCAGTAAAGGGCTTTAAAGGTCAAAACTAGCACTTTGAATCATTAATTATATAATCGTTTGAATTATAATCGTTTGAATACGTTAATTATAAATGGTGTTTGTGGCCTACTTAATTTCCACAAGCAAACGGATATTAAAGAAAACCTACTCTAATACACAAACAGACATGCAGGTGGATTTTGTTTGGTATTTTAAAAATTGATGAGTTACTGGGGCTATTCAGTTCGCAGGACTGGTGGTTTCTTTGCGGATTTCTCTTATTGGCCCTGATAGATGAGCTACAGTGTTCTCCTAGGCATTCATGGAGCCAATCAGTTTCTAAAACCCTCTCAGTAAGGTACACAGTACTGTAGAAGTTGAGCAAAATATGGTTTATCCACAGGTATCTTCCTGGAATTCCTACTGACGGAAGCATCTAAGACATGTGGAAGAAAGATAAGGTATTTGCACTGACATGTGGGCCCTTATTTAAAATCGACCTCACAACTAATAATCAAGGCATTCTCAGTGCTTGTCCCAAACTAGCAGAGGACACTGAGGCCAAAATCCTAGCCAACTTTCCAGCACCGGGGAAAGAGCAAAGTAGCTCTAAGGTATGCAGTGATGTCATGCAGGGGGTATGCGGGGGTACGCGAGTACCTGTTTCTAGGATTACAGCTGGCCCCGCCCATTCGCCTGCCCACTCGTCGACTCCGCCCTCTGCAACGTTTGAATTTCCTGCATGTTTGAGTTGCCTGCATTTTCTCAGAGGCAGGCAGGCAGGCAGCGAGCGGAGCCTTTCCTTTCCTTGCCACTGAAAAATGAGTTGCTCTGGAGTTTTAACCTGATGCCAGGCCTCCTTAACATGTTCTGGGGGTGCTGTGGAATACTGTTGCAACTGTTGGGTCAGTTTAAAATCATCTGAGGCCTCAAAAAGGGCTTTTTTCATGTCACTTCCTGCCACGACATCACTTCTGGCTTATGACGTCACTTCTGGTGGGCGGGTCCCGACACGTGCCAATCAAAAGTGAGTACCTGTTCTTAAATCATTTAGATGACACCACTGAAGGTACGGGAACAAACACCCCCTTACCTCGAGGAGGCCTCCGTGTCTACTACTCCACTGCAGGAGATGCCCTGTGCTGATGGGCCATGTGCTGCAAAGGGGGATGCAGCACATGCCCCATTGGCACAGCTATGTCAGTGCTGGAAAATTGGTTAGGATTGTGCCCTTCTGCAGCTTTTTGTTTGAGATGGCTGTCAATGGCTGGCATTGAATTAATTACATGGGGGGGAAATGCTGGGATTTTCATCTGTTGAGGAGGGGGAAGGTTATACTTTTAAATGTTTTGAAACTAATGTAAGGCACCCTTCAGTCTTGTTTGGGGGGGGCGGTGATGTCCAAGAAACTGTTCAAGGCTAGAACTGATTAAGCATAATGCTACCAGATACAAACTGGAACTTTTACCTTTTGTATAGCAGGTAAAGTGCCTATACCTTTAATCATTGTATAGAAGAAGGAATTTGGGCAGGTGTAGCTTTTGAAACCCTTCCATCATGAGCTGCACCTGCCCAAATTCCCTCTTCTATACAATGGACGTGGTGGCGCAGCGGGTTAAACCGCTGAACTGAGCTTGTTAACCAGAAAGTTGCCAGTTCGAGACCGTGCAACAGAGTGAGCTCCGGCCTTTTGCCCCAGCTCCTGCCAACCTAGCCGTTCGAAAGCACCTAAATGCCAGTAGATAAATAGGGACCACTTCAGTGGGAAGGGAATGGCGTTCCGTGCGCTATGGCGTAGAGTCATGCCGGCCACATGACCATGGAAGCTTGTCCTAGGAGAAAACGCCGGCTCTACAGGCTTTGAAATGGAGATGAGCACCGCCCCCTACAGTCGGGCATGACTAGACCATTCGGTCGTGGGGAAACCTTTACCTTTATACAATGCTTAAAGGTATAGGCATTTAGTCCCAGTTTGTATCTGGTAATCCTAATTAAGCATACCTGCCTGGATCAACTTGGGAGTAATTAAAAAAGCCTGTTTCTCCCCGCCCCAGTGTGCACAGTACCTCAACCTCACAGCCAAAGAGAACACATGGTTGTCTGGATGCTCATCCTGTAAAGAGCCTGTCCAATAGCTTTCTACCTGCTTTTTCCAAGCAGCCCCTTTTCCCCTCACACTTGAATGCACAATCCCCACACCTTGAGGTTGCAGAGCCCTGCTGAATTTAGCTCACATGGTACAGTAAACACTTACTTATTATAAGGTTCAGTAGTTCTCAGCTTAGAGGGAGGGACTTCCTTCTCAAGTGTTTTCGGGCCCTACGTTCATAGGATCAGGACCATTCTGGCGGCGTTGCATTCCTTTCGCCCTGCTGTTTCCAACACACCATTGCTACTCACAACTGCCTACCAACACACAACTGCCTACTCATGAGTAAACACAGTGTGGTTCAGTTTCACTTTCCATAGGACCCCATTTTCCTGAGTTGCTTCTTAGCATGCTCAGAAGGCTCTGCAGCGCCATGGTTTGCAAGTACATTCAGAAGCACTTGGAACAGCTAGGGCCTTGCTCCACCCACCGTTTGTCTGAAGGCATTTACCGTATTCTGTCAAATATAAGTTAATGCCAGACATTTCTAGGCAATTTTTAGGCATCAATTTCTCGACTTATACACCATTATATATGGTAATTGTGAATATAATTAGGCATTTAAACAAAAAGCAAGATGGAAGAGTCATCTTATTTCATAGATGTGACTGCCAATTGAGAAAATAAGGACAGTGCCCACCTTAGCTCAGAGTAGTTGATTTTCCTCATTTTTACATATTACACTGTGTATTTTATATTTCCCAAACTGCCACCACTATTAATTTTGGAGTATTGAAAGATGCTGCTGTTATGCCTTGCATAAATTAGTGCTTATTGTTAGGCATGCAACTGGGTTAATGGCGCAGGCATTCTTCAAAATTATATGCCGGAATGGCAGGCAATTCCTCCATTCTGGATTTCAGGATTTGTATAGAAATGTTCAGTTATTATAGGTTCCTTTGTTGTATCACATTAGTAGTTTTCAACCTACAGACTAGGATCAATTGTAGTATCACATTAAATAGTAGCTATGCCCATTGTGGGGGGAGGGATTTTCCTTTGGCATGTCTGTAATGTGTTCTGTTGAGGTCTGAATACCGTGTGTTTAGTTAATTTAGTGTGGACTGCAGCAGTAGATGGTTTTCCCAGTAGCAATGTATGGCTGTGAGAGCTGGACCATACGAAAGGCAGAGCGCCGAAGAATAGATGCTTTTGAATTATGGTGTTGGAGAAGACTTTTGAGAGTCCCCTGGACTGCAAGGAGATCCAATTGGTCAATCCTCCAGGAAGTCAAGCCTGATTGCTCCCTGGAAGGGTAAATCCTGAAGCTGAAGCTCAAATAGTTTGGCCACCTCCTGAGAAGAGAGGACTCTTTAGAAAAGACCCTCATGCTGGGAAAGATTGAAGGCAAAAGGAGAAGGGGCGGCAGAGGATGAGATGGTTAGAGAGTGTCACCGAAGCGATGAACATGAAATTGGGCGAACTCCGGAAGCTAGTGGAGGACAGGGAGGCCTGGCGTGCTGTGGTCCATGGGGTGGCGGAGAGTCGGACACGACTTAGTGACTGAACAACAACAATAACAAGCAGCAGTAGGTATATTGCACCATAGCATAAGTACAGAAACATATACAACTTTAATTTTAAAGTTCACGTGTTTGTTAGATCAGCTTTAGAAATTACAAATCTTTGCATTGGAAAGTGCACAATGACAGTTTAACGAGAAGGAACACTCTTCAATTGAACATAATATATCAAAAAGTTATTATAATGCATGTTCCTATTGCATCAATAGGATTGGGCCACTTATTTTGCAATAAGTGTTCCTTAATAAGCATACCATTGGTTAAAAATTACTTGTTGACATCATGTGTTTTTTCCTTTTGACCTTCCAGTGTTCCAAAACGGTTACCAAAGGATTCAGCCTTTGCACTACTAGTAGTAAGGGGTGGGGTGGGAATATATATCTATATATATATAAACAATGGTCAAAAGGGTCAATATTTCAACTTGGTCACAGAAGTGGTGCCTTCCGAGGAGAAAAATTGAATAAAATAAAATCGGCATCCTGACAATCTCATATGCTCTCTACCTCTAGCACAATAACTTGCTCTCTACCTCTAGCACAATAACTTGTAAAAAAAAAAAGTGTTCTGCAGCTTTTGTAACTTTGCATGCAAGGAACATGTTTGGAAGTTCTTATCCACGTGAAATTTCAATTAATTGCAAAACTAAAGTCAAAGGTGAAGTATTTATTTATTCGTTTTCTGTATTTCTGTCGCCTCTTTCTCCCCCTATGGCAGCGGTCCCCAAACTCTCCCGGAGTTTGGGACATGCTCTAAGTCTTTGCCCGTTACTTGCTTCCCAGAACATACAGCCTTGAAAGTTTTACTGTGCTTTATACAATTCTGAAATAGTCAAACACTGTATGGATGGAATCGGCTTGTGATTAGTGTTGCTGGAATGTGTGGAGGGGAAGCAAGACTTCCTGGCTCTCCCCTGTCTGCTAGCTCTGCCCCAGCCTCTGTATGCTTAGCGGCAGGTGAGGATGGACATTGCATTGACACAACCTTATAGGCATACACAATCATTGGCCAGATTTCCTGATCACGCATACAGACCCTACATGTATCTGAAGAGCCTGTGCCCACCCTTTGCTGAAAGTACGGGGCCTGGAGGTGGGGCCCACAGGAACAATCCCACTTTCCATGTGTCGATGGGATGTGAGGCCGTGGTTGAACACTCTTTTGTTTCTATTATTTCAATGGGAGAGCCATTTTCTATCTAAACAAATACCGTTCAAAAGTGCTTGGTTGGGTCACGCCCAGTGGCGTCATCTACAAATGAACTAACGGAACGCTGGGCTTCCGCGTGATTGGCTGCCCGCCCGTTTCATTCCACAGCTGCCCTGGCCTCGGGGGGTGCCTGCTAGCTGGGGGAGATGGGGGGGGGCGCCAGGTGCCTGGGCGAGCAGTGGGGGGGCGTGCCAATTGGGGGCAGCCCCCCCCAAGGCCAGGGCAGCCGCGGAACGAAACGGGCGGGCTGCCAATCACACAGAAGCCCCACGTAAGTCCCACCCTGCGTTCCGTTAGTTCATTTGTAGATGACACCACTAGTCACGCCCCAAGTTATGGCTTACTTTGTGCTTGCTCTCATACGTCAAATGGCCAGAAAAAGCCCTCCTTGCTACAACTGGCCATCACTGTTCTGCTATATTACTGTTCCAGCACTCTTCTTCCAAGTTGCCCTGTGTACAGGGATCCCAGATGCACCTGTCCGGACACACTGTTGCACAGCCTTCTGGGATGCTGGGCAATAGATGCAACTGCCCAGAGCATCCCTGTGCACAGGGCAACTTGGAAGAAGAGTGCTGGAACAGTAATGGCCATCCATGGGGAGAAGACTTTTCCCATTACATTTCTGATTACAGGAATTAGTTAGTTGGTGGTTCCCGAACTTTTTAGTATTGGAATGCACCAAAAAAAGAAAAAGAAAAAGCTGTCCCTACCACTAAAAAAGAATAGACGGCTGACACTTTGCCACAAGAAAGACAGGTGTATTATCTTTTAAGAGAATGAAAGAGAGGAGAATTGAATTTTAATGATGTTGGATATGGAGAGTTGAGTTCTACATCCCAGTTGCTCTGTTCAAGGGATAGGCCTGTGGTTCTTTTTAGATGCACCCATAAAATTTCGCATCTAGTAATAGAGGGTGGAAGACCTTTTGATACTTTTTTTTCTTAATTTTTTGTTTTGTGTCCTATGGGAAAAAAAAGCTAAAATAGAATTCTGCTGTTTTCAAATGATAAATGTAATAACCTTCGAAGCCGCATAGCGTAGAAAGTGCATTGTAAGAAGCACAACCTTTTTATTTACAAAGTCACTTTCTTCTGAATTTTTTTTTGTACATACCATGTATTTATCATAGATAAGAAATATTTCATAACATTTTAAATAATGCATTAAAATGCCAAATAAAGTGGTAAATAATAAACTCGTACATTTTTCAGTATCTTCCCGTTTTTATGACTAAGTTCCTGCAAGAGCCCAATTTAGCACTGGAATATAATGTAATTCATATTCAAAGACAAGCTATTTCTTTTCTTTGGCTAGACTAGAAACTAATACACAGTCTAAATCTTGAATCCACCATCTTTTTTTTCTTATGCTAAGGTTTTATCTGCTGTTTAATGGGTAAACTTACTGTGGAGTGCGGTTGCTTGTTTAACTTTACCCCATTCAAGCCTTTGATTTTTTTTGTGTCTGGGTTAGTTAATTTAAAAAAAAATGAAGTTAAGAACTTTCAAGAAAAGGCATGAGAGAACCTAATTTAACCTAGAGTGTCTTTTTTATTCTTCTGTTATTCATTTGAAGTGCCCTATCAGCTTGAACTGACCAACTTCAGTCATTTTTACCCTTTTATTTTTTTTCTCTAATGTAAACTGAAATTCCCTGCTGTTCATGGTATTTTAGTGTTTAGCATCATTTAATGAGCAGGTATCATTAAACTTAAAAGGTCTCTTTCTATATATCTATGATTAGTTATTGAAAGAACCAAAGAGTTCCTTTAATTTATCTTTGCTTCCTTGTTCTATTTTGATGTCAGTCCATTTTACATTTCGGTGTCTCTTTATGAAATAGAACATTATAATTTTGGTGTGGAAGTAGGACAGAATCTTTTTTTTTTTTTTTTAAAGGTGTGCAGATCAAATGTAAGAGAGCTCTCTTGTTTACAAAGGACACGTTGGCACAATTTCTTGGTACCTTTTTGCTAATTAATGTCACAATTAGAATGTTTTGTGGCATTGCCCAACCCCCGGCCCAGTTTGAAGGGGGGCTCCTCCCTCATTGTGAACCATCAGAACCATCTTTCTGGTCTTGGGATTATCCATCCATTGGGAATGGATCAGTGGTGTCATCCAAATGATTTAGGAACAGGTACTCACTTTTGATTGGCACTTGTCAGGGTCTGCCCACCGGAAGTGATGTTGTGGCAGGAAGTGAGGTCATAGCCGGAAGTGATGTCATGATGCCGCCACGCTACCTGCCTGCCTGCCTCCTCACAGAAAGTGCAGGCAACGGTTGCGGGCGTGCAGTATGCATGCGCAGCTGCTGAGCCAACCAGCCAACGGGGCCAGCTTCGAGTGGGCGGGGCCAGCTCAACTTCTAGGAACCGGCACTCACGTAGTGGTGCGTAGTGGGTGCATGACATCACTGGAATGGATGCTGTATTGTCCTGGAGAGCTTTCCCCTCCGTGGATGGTGAAGGGAGTTATACAGGACCCCCCTTCTCCTCCTCCCCCACCCCCACAGGGGAACCTCTTTGTGTTACTGTTTCTCTCAGTGGCTATTGAGACGGAACCCTCATACTTTTATTTTGCCATTACAGCCTCATTGCTGGCACTGGTGAACACTGATACAGTGTTTGCAGAACTCTGGGTTGCGACCCACTGGCTGGTTGCAACCTGATGTGTGGTGGGTCGTGACCTCATGTTCACTGGGCGATGACACAATGCTCCTTGAAGTGCCGCAAAGCCTTTTTGGGATCCCACGGAAGGGACCAGAAGCAACTTCTGTTTTGCAGATGCTACCTCCACTTTACTTCTGTAAACTGAGTGTTGCTTCTGCAGAGCATTTTTGAGTCTGCAGAGGCCAATGATGCCTCACAGTTCCAGTGCGACCCAGAAGCAATATCCAGGGGTCTTCTAATAAGGTATGGTGGTGCTACAGGAAGCATCACGTTGGGTTGTGGTGCTAAAATATTTGGGAGGCCTGCTTTATGGCCACGTGGGCCCTGTCTTTTTCCAACGGAGAAACTGCCCCAGTGTTCCTGATGTCCAGGCCTTAGGCACCTCGGAGGAGGTGTAAGTAGTATCAGGAGCTGACCGTGGCTCACCTGGTGTGGCTGTGGAGTTGTTGGCTGGTTTGTTGGCAACCTGCACCTTGTTTGTCTAGGTGATCCCAGCAGTGAGCTTAGTGGTCACGTACAGGGATAGAGCTGACTCTCCAGGGAGGCTTAGTAGAAAGCTCAAGCCCGTAGCAGGTGCTGCTGCTCCCAGACAATTTAATGGAACTATTTAGGCAGCTTACGCTTTCGTGGACTACAGTCCATTTCATCAGAGGCAAGCCTTGGAAGAAATGGCCATCCAAATAGATTAATAAAGGCAGTCATACTTCACAGTTCCATGTAATGACATGAGCAATGCAGCAAATATCTATTAAACAATTTGGCAGGGATTCTGATTTTACTGTTATGAATAAAATTCCCTGTGGAAAATACAAATCTTTTAAGACTATAATGAGACCTGAATTGCAAATAAAGGTCAGATAGTATGCAATATCTCACCATAAGAAAACAGCAGTGTAATCAACAGAAAGTGTGTTTTTCACTAGATAGAGTGCCCAGCTTTGGGACAAAGGTACATGTTCACCCCTTGTTATCTTTGTGGGCCTCTCTGTTTTCCCTCCCACCATTCAAATTTAGACTGCCAGCTTCTCCGGACAAGGACACCAGCTTGTTTCTGATCTTCTGACATTCTTGTTTCTGATATTCTCTAAAGTGCCAGGTACACTCTGATAAAGAAAACTCCTGTTGATTCCAAAATGTTCTTTGTGGGTTTTAATAACATATTACTAAAGATGGGGGGAAAGGTTTTGTGGGTTTTGGTGTTTTCCAAAAATACATGGCAAAAAACGAATAAAATCATTTTATTTGAATAAAATGTAATGTAATTTTTTATTACACGGTAATTATAAATTTTAATTGCTTTAAATCAGTATGTGGTATAGTGTCAGCAGACTCAGCCACAGTCATTATCCTCAACACCTACACATCAAATAACAAATATAACCCAAACAAAACAGGTTGAGGCTTTTTTTGCAGATTTCAGGATTTTTTTTCTTCAAAAGTGTAGAAATCAGTGTTATGTGTTTTTATTTCATTATCACCGTTTTCTCCCACTTCTATATATTACACTCTAGGGGATCTAATAAAAGAGTGGAAATATTTCTTTTCATTGGTTAGGTGGATGTGGTATTTCCCTGGTTTTTGGTATTTGAGTTGACCAGAAACGGCTTTTCACGGTATATTTTGGTTTCGAGTGCAGGAAAAAAGCTACAAATACTACTTGATGTAAATCACTGCCGAATGGACTGGTCATACTTTCTATGCATCGTGATAAGGAAACCTGCTGTTTAGAGTACATGCACATACTTTGTACCATGTAGTATTTGTATTCTACATGGAACGTGGTGGCGCAGCGGGTTAATCCACTGCTGCTGGGCTTTCCGACCGGAAGGTTGGGAGTTCAAGACTGCGCAACGGAGTGAGCTCCCGTCGCTTGTCCCAGCTCCTGCCAACCTAGCAGTTCGAAAGCACCTAAAAATGCAAGTAGATAAATAGGGACCACTTCGGTGGGAAGGTGCGTTCCGTGCGCTACGGCGTAGAGTCATGCCAGCCACATGACCCCGGAAGCTTGTCCTCAGATAAAATGCTGGCTCTACAGGCTTAGAAATGGAGATGAGCACCACCCCCTACAGTCGGTCACGACTAGACCATTCGGTCGTGGGGAAACCTTTACCTTATTTGCAGTGGTGGGATTCAAATAAATTAACAACCGGTTCTATGATGTCATAGCCGGAGCCAAAAAAAACCCAAAGCCAGCCGAGGTAAGCGAGTGGGTGGGGCCCGGCCATTTAACAACCGGTTCTATAGAACCTGGGCAAACCCCCTGAATCCCACCACTGCTTATTTGTATTCTGGTGTCTTAGTAGATTAGTTTTGCATTGATTTTGTATGAACTTAATCTTTAAAAAAAGATAAATTGAAGTCTTCAATGATAACACAATATTTCCCAGCACTTTAACCCACAGCTGTTGTATCATGAATGAGTTCTACCCAATGACAAGTCTGTCCTCCTTTCCTATGCAGCTAAGGGACATATTCCGCTAAGGGAAAGCTACTGAAGTTTTTTTACTGTCTTTTCTCAAAATCCTTGGCCCTTTGTCTCTCCTCTGCAAGCCTCCAGACCACGGAGGGGGCACGTTGTGAATGTCCTTAGCTCATAAATCTGGTGTCTTTTGTAAGGAAAGCAATCAGATCAGGAATACATCAAATCAGGAAGGTGCCTGAGAGCTCAGGCAAGGGTATTTAAAATGTCATAACTGGTTGATAAGGGTACTCATTTCAGCTCAAAACTTGTGCCCGTATATGGAAGGAATGAGCATATTTCTGGACCAAGTTGGTGATGGGTGCTGGATGTTAAAGATCTGCCTTCAGTAGATCTCCAGAGGTGTGTTTCAGTTCAGGTAGGACCAGCGGCATCATGCAGCCGGAACGCTGGGCGGGAGGAACGGGTGAGTGGCAGCCCGCCCGTTGCGAACCGCTCCGTTTTGCCATCTTCCCCACCCCTGCGGGGAAGACGACGAAACGGAGCGGTACGCAACGGGCGGGCTGCCGCTCACCCAGTCCTCCCGCCCAGCGTTCTGGCTGCATGACGCCGCTGGGTAGGACCCTGTTGTAGCTGTTCAGGAGGCTGGAGCATGTGTGAAGTAGCCTACCTGGCAGCTGACTCCTTCGGAAAGCTCATGAATAAGCATGACTTTGACACTGCCACAGTGTGCTCCAGGCGGTCATGGGATAGGAAGGAATATTCCTTGCTGCCCACTCTACTAAATAGGATGGCCCTGTTTCCATCCTCTGTGAGCCCAGCTGTCAGTCTGTGAGCCTAGCTACGTTATCGCCAATGTGTAAAGTGGCCCTGTTTTTGGAAGCTTTTTTTTCCAAATATGGCAAGAAGGTGCTACAAAGCAGGATGAAATCATGGCAGAGGCGTTGGATGGTTGGGAACTTCACCCCTATTGTGGTTCTGATCCCAATAGTGTGCTCTGCCAGACCTCACTTAGGGAATCCCCTTCCCCTGGAATCAAGAACAGCTCCCTCCTTGCAAACTTTTCGGCAGGGCCTTAAGACCTTTTTATTTGTGAAAGCTTTTACGGGACACTGCAGCCTGGCATTTTTATTGAGCTGTGTTTTAATAGTGGGTGCAGGGTGCTTGCTTTGTTTTGATTTTTTAATTATTTTAAGCTTTTAAATATTGTTTTATTGTAAGTGTATTTGCTTTTATGCTTTTTAAATTGTTGGCCGCCTTGGGTCCCCTTCAGTGGGGGAGAAAGGCGGGATAGAAATACAGGGGGTGTTCAGAAAGTCACTGTGCACTTTTCATAAATAAATATACATAAGTGCACAGTTATATCATAGTACAATAGTACAATAAATATAATAATCAATCAAAGTATTTATATACCGCTTTTCAACACAAAGTTCACAAAGCAGTTTACAGGCAAATAATCATATTAAAGTTAAATGGCTCCCTGTCCCAAAAGGGCTCACAATCTTAAAAAAAAATGCAGACCACCACCAGCAACAGCCACTAGAAAGATGCTGCGCTGGGGTGAAGAGGGACAATTACTCTCCCCCTGCTAAATATAAGAGGAGCACCACTTTAAAAAGTGCCTCTTGCCCAGTTAGCAGCGGTTATAATAATAATAATAATAATAATAATAATAATAATAATAATAATAATAAATCAGTGGGTTTGAGCAAGATGTCCTAATCTGTCCCCAATGCTCACAAGGTCGGTTTGGTCAGGGTTTCAGCACCTCGGAGAGTTCCAAGTGAGTAACTTATTCCAACAAGGGCCAAAGGAGGAATGCAGGGCTGGACTTGCCCCTCCAAGGTTCTGCCTCTGGAGAGTGGAGAGTGTACGGGCCTCACGGGGTACCCCCATCTTGGCCTGAAATCTGTTGCTGTTGCTGTTGCTGGCTTTATGGTGCAGGATAAGGGGCATGTGAGAAGTCAGAGGTCAGTGAACTTGGGCCTGTGAGAAGTCCTGACTCCGGGTGCGCTGGTATTGTGGTTTCCTTTTCAAAGTCTGGCTCCTGTGTCCCTGGCTCAGGGGTGTCTTGCCTGGGTAGGCCCGGGCTTCAGGGCTGGCTGAACTGCACCCCACTCCTCAGGGTGGTGTCCACTGCAGTCACCTGCAACTAGGGGATGTGATTGCACACGTTCCCATTTCCCTTTCTGGAGTGCCTTGCCCCATCTCCTTATCATAGGTAGAGGTGTGTGTGCATTCAAACATCTACTTCACACTCTTATGTACTGTTTGGTTGAACTCCCCCCCCCCCCGAACTGAGAGGATGGGAGTGATGTGTAAAGAAGAAGGCAAAACAGATGTGACCCGACTCTCAGTTACATATGTGGAAACAAGCTCATATGGTGTGACAGATTTGTTGTCAACTGCCTCAGAGAGTAGAACTAGATCCAGTGGGTACAAACTACAAGAGAGAAGATTCTGGTTGGACATCAGAAAGAAATCCTTCACGTTCAGAGTGGTGTGGCAGTGAAACAGTTGTTGAGGCTGGTGATGGATTCTCCCTCACTGGAGGTTTTCAAGCAGAGGTTCAACAGGCACCTGGAGATGTTCTAGGACAGTGTTTCTCAAGCAGTGCTACGGGTACCACCAGTGGTACTTGAGATGATGGGTGGTGGTACGCATTGGACCCCTGGAACCCTGCCACTGGGCAGCGAGACCAATGCAACATGACAAACAGCAGTTGGAGGCTTGGCAGAGTGAGCAGAGCTCCAAAGCATGCTTTTGTCCACACTCAGAAAAGCTTCTTACTGGTGTTGTCATGTTGGATCTGGCCTCCCAACCCAGAAGTTACTGGCAATGATGTTGTCGTCACCAGTTACTTTCGGTGGTACTTCCTATAGGTGACCACAAGAAGTGTACAGCGAGGACACACATTGAGAAATGCTGCTCTAGGAGGACTTCCTGCTATTGGCAGGCGGATGGACTAAGTAACTTTTTAGGACCTTTCCAACTCCATGATTCTATGTATCATCTGAATCAGCCCAGAATGAACTAAGTCCACCACACTCACTCCAACACCCCCCGCCCCCACAAAGATATTGTGAAAAGAAAAAGTCACATTAGATAATGCCGTTGTCATTTTAGAACAGGGCTGTCTGAACTCCTGCCTGTGGGTTGGATCCGATATCCACCCTGCCCTTCCCCTAGGCAAATGGCTACTTTATTCTGCCTGGCACGTGCGTGGAAGACCTGGACTATAGCAAGCCGCATCTGCGTGGAAGTCCGCATGTGAGGCATGCTGAGGTGGCAAACCCCAGAAGTAGCTCACTGTGAAGACCCCTGGGGACTGTAGTTGGGGTCTTTCCGGATGTCCTGGGTGGAAGCAGTTGGCACTGGGGATGCTTTTCGCCCAAGCAGTGGTCTCCAGTTTGGAGACTGCTGCTTTAGAACCTTGGCATGAACTTTTTCTTTCATTTCGTTGTTGTTGCAGAAAGTATAGATAGGGTGAGGGGAGCCAGTGCATTCACTGCACCTCAGGAGTGACTATATGCATTTTGTTTTTACATGGATAGGAACATGTTAATGTTCATAGCGATCCGAAATTGAATATGCTGTTCATAAAGCCCAGGAGAGAGGGCAGGCCTTTCCTCCCTCTTCTAGCGCCTCCCTAAAAAGGTAAAGGTAAAGGTTTCCCCACGACCGAATGGTCTAGTCATGACCGACTGTAGGGGGCAGGGCTCATCTCCGTTTCAAAGCCTGTAGACAAGCTTCCGTGGTCATGTGGCCAGCATGACTCTATGCCGTGGCGCACGGAACGCCGTTCCCTTCCCACCGAAGTGGTCCCTATTTATCTACTGGCATTTAGGTGCTTTCAGACTGCTAGGTTGGCAGGAGCTGGGACAAGCGACGGGAGCTCACTCCATTATGCAGTTGTGAACTCCCAACCTTCCGGTCAGCAAGCTCAGTAGCAGCGGTTTAACCTGCAGTGCCACCATGTCCTTCAAGTCCCGACAAGGCCTCAAAGAGACTACTAGGGAGGTGTTAATGGCACTGGAAAGGGTGTAAATGGCTGCTAAAGGGTCCTTAATGGGCGCTGCTCAAACACTGTAGACAGCGCAAAAGGGGAGCCAAAATGAGGTTCCTTTAACTGGACAGAGCAGTTAGTAGTACTGCAAGTATGTGAAGAAGTGGAATATTGAATTAGTGGTCACTACTGTGGCGAAACTGGGCATGAAAACCATCATCTTGCTAAGATGAAATTCCATACAATGCAAAGTCTTATCTTAAACAAATACGCTGCATTCTGTTGTGCACTATACTCCTGAATTGTACTGTGTGTGCATTAACCATGCACAAAATTCACAGGGACTAAAATCTAAGTGAATAAGATTTTTTGTTCTTATTCACCTAGAATAAGAGTTTCTGTTTTTATCCATCTATATGAGTCTATTTTTCCTATGCATATACTCGTCAAATTGCTAAAGAAATGACTGTTTAGGTTAAACTGCTTACGCTTAGATTAATGTTTGGTTTACACAGCGTGTTATCTATATATATAAAGAAGAGCGTGGGTTTGTGTGTGTGTGTGTGTGTGTGTGTGTATGTTTTGCATAGGCTCCGCAACGCCTGGAGTGATCGGCACAAAACTCGGCACGCATACACCTTGCGGCCTGGCGACAAACACTATGGGGGTTGGGCCCCCCTAGCGCCCCCAGGGGTGGGGGTACGCAGGGGTCTCTGCTTGAAAACGGTCAAAAACGGCAGAAATCGACGTCAAATCCACAGTTTCCAGGGTCACTGAGATGAGCGGCGACGCTCCCGACACCGTCGGAGTCCGGGTTCGGCCCCCCCCCCCAGCGTGGGGAGCGAGAAGGGGTGCGAGACAAAAAGTCTGCCATGCCCCGCTGGAACGCCTGGACCGATTGGTGCCAAACTCGGCATGCGGAATCCTAGCGACCTGGCCACAAACACTGCGGGGGTCGGGCCCCCCTAGCGCCCCCGGGGGGGTACACGGGGTCCCCTGTGTGAAAATGGTCAAAAATGGCTGAAATCGTCAACGAATCCGTAGTTTCCGGGGTTGCCAGGATGAGCGGTGACGCTCCTAACGCTGTTGGAGTCCGGGTTCGCCCCCCCCTCGGCATGGGGGGCGAGAAGGGGTGTGAGACAAAACGTCCGCCATGCCCTGCTGGAACGCCTGGACTGACTGGCGCCAAACCCGGCATGCAGAAGCCTAGCGGCCTGGCCACAAACACTGCGGGGGTCGGGCCCCTCTAGCGCCCCCGGGGGTGGGGGTACGCGGGGTCTCCTGCGTGAAACTGGTCAAAATCGGCTGAAATTGGCGTCGAATCTGTAGTTTCCGGGGTCACCGAGATGAGCAGCGACACTCCCGATGCCGTTGGAGTCCGGGTTCGGCCCCGTCAGCATAGGGGGTGTCACCCCTGTAAACACCCCGCTGCCTCAGACCAGGGTCGGGGAGCTTACCTGCCCGCAGGGGGCTGCGGGTGGGTGTTTAAGAAGCCTGGTGTTGGCCCCAGGGGAGCTGAAGACAGCATACCTGGCACAAGGAAGCCTGGCCGAGCACAGGGAACTTGCAAGCAGCCCGGGGTAACTCTCTGAGTAGAGGCGAGATCCTGCAAAGGACCAGCCCAGTCTCACGAGAACTGGGCCTGGCAATGAGACAGGAAGGGGAGGAGGCTGGTCTGGAGCTCATAAGGAGCTCAGACAGCAGAGGGAGGGGTCACACCTCCAAGGGCTGGAGAAGGGAGGTAGAGGGGCAGACCATGTCTGAGTGGGAGGTTGCCCCACTCTGGTCCTCACCTTACCCCAGCCTTGACGGGGCAGCTCAAGCCCTGCTCCTTGGGGGGTCCCTCAGCCCTGGAGGTCCCGGAGTTCCAGGTAGGCAGCTGGCCCTGCTTCAGCGAATCCGGCGTCCCCCGAGAGGCAGCTTGAGGTTCTTGGGCCTGGCTATGGAGAGCGCCAACCCTCTTACCCTGTGGGCAGCTAGGCCAGCCCCACTCCAGCCACCCAAGGGACTCACAACCGACGGGGACCCCACAAGCCGTGGACTCCGACCCAGCTCAACCCGCCACCATCACCACCGATCCTGCTGAGAAGGGGCCTTTTGGAAGGAAAGCACCTCTTGGACTGAACCCCGTGCCCCGGTGGGTGCCACCATTTGTATGGACTATCGGGGGTCCCTGTGAAGTCACGGGCCCCCATGAATGTCAAATCGCTGACCCAAATAAACCAATCATGTCGAACCTCTACCGCCTTGCAGGTAATTCTCACCGTGCCACACGCTCTCAGTCCCCCCTAGCCCCCTGCACCCCTGGACCCCGCATGGAGATGACAGGGGGTGAGAAAGGGTGAAAAATAAAATGCCCAAAATGGCCGACATTATTATGTGTGTATGTATGTTCCAGCATAACTCTGGAATGCCTGGAGCAATTTACACCAAGCTTGGTACACATATGCCTTGTGGCTGGGTGACAAATACCGCATAGGTACGACCCCCCTAGCGCCCCCAGGGGTGGGGGCACAAAGGGGGCGCCACCTAAAAATGATCGAAAACGGCCGATATAGGTGTCGGGTCTGTAGTTTTTGGGGTGGCCGAGACGAGCGGTGACGCTCCCGACGCCGTTAGAGTCCGGGTTCGGCCCCCGTCGGCGTGAGGTGCGAGATGGGGTGTGAAATGAAATGTCCACAACGACCTGTGGAAAATTTGTTACCCGGCGTTGCCCGGGTAACAAAAAGCTAGTTACAGATAAATAGCTGGCATTTTCATTTTTTACAAGAGATGTTCTTGGTGGCCCAATCTAGCCAGCACTGAGCACTCATGGACCTTTGTGAAAGGGTTCTGCAACCTTCACATATAAACCTCTGCCAAATGTGGGCAGGGCTTTGTGCTCTACAGTGGCTCACAAATATTTTCAACTGGCAACTCCCTTTGGCCGTGGTTCCCCATTAGGGCTACAATCCTGTACATTAGGACTACAATCCGATACATTACACTGTGGGGTGTGATAGCTTTACAGTGCCAAAAAGAGGTAGACTTCTTGATGCATTAGTGTTTATGATACAATATTACCCATTGCCTTGAGGAATGGTATGATATGACTGAGTTCTAGTAGAATAAAGGTAAAGGTTTCTACACTTGATCTTAGCCAAAAGGCTGAGAAGTGTAAAGGTTTCCCCACAACCAAATGGTCTAGTCGTGACCGACTGTAGGGGGCGATGCTCATCTCCGTTTCTAAGCCGAAAAGCCAGCGTTTGTCCCAAGGACAAGTTTCCGTGGTGATGTAGCTAGCATGACTATACGACGTAGTGCATGAAACACCGTTACCTTCCCACTGAAGTGGCACCTATTTGTCTACTTGCATTTTTAGGTGCTTTCAAACTGCTAGGTTGGCAGGAGCTGGGACAAGCGAAGGGAGCTCACTCCGTCGCGCAGTCTTGAACTCCCAACCTTCTGGTCAGAAAGCTTGCAGCTCAGCAGTTTAACCCGCTGTGCCACCATGTCCCTAGTATAATAGTTTAATACAATATTTGTTGTTTTCTGCAGTGGACCTCTTTAAAATTTTGATACTACATTAGTGGTTCCCAACTGTGAGCTGAGGCTTGTGAGAGAACAGCGGAAACCAGCCAGAGGAGCTGCAGAATCCTCATGGAAAAATCTAGTGTTAATAAGAACATGAGAACATAAGAAGAGCCCCGCTGGATCAGGCCAAAGGACCATCTAGTCCACCTTCCTGTATCTCACAGCGGCCCACCAGGTGCCCCAGGGAGGCATGAGACAACAAGATGCCTGCATCCTGTTGCCACTCCCTTGTACCCGGTACTCTGAAGTATCCCATCACCAATGTACGGAGGTTGCACAGTCCATCATGGCCCACGATGGGCCTTTCCTCCAGAAATCCGTCCAATCCCTCCTTAAAGGCATCCAGACCAGATGCCATCACCACCTCCTGTGGCAAAGAGTTCCACAGACTAACCACCCGCTGGGTAAAAAGGTACTTCCTTTTATCTGTTTTAACTCTCCCAACCCTCAGTTTTAGCGGATGCCCCCTGGTTCTGGTGTTTTGAGAGAGGGAAAAGAACATCCCTCTATTGACTCCATCCGTTCCATGCATAATTTTGTATGTCTCAATCATGTCCCCCCCTCAGGTGCCTTTTTTACTGTTCTATACCAATGGGTACAATTGTAGCCGTAATGGGGAGCAATAGCCAATGGCCCAGTAGGTCTGCTAGTCTCAAAATTTGAGCAATGGCCAATGGCCCAGTAGGAGCTGCTAGTCTCAAAATTTGGGAAACATTGTACTATATGATTATGGCCAAGTCTTTGTAAACATAATATCTGTGCACAGCCTCAAACCTCACGCTTCTAGGAAACACCTGTTCATTTCACCAGTCACTGCTTTTTATCCGTTTAGGTTTCCTAAAATTGCTGTCTTCCTTGCGTTGCCAAGACACTATGACCTTCTGTTCTGTTCCAGTCTCTCCAAGTGTTCCAGACTCTCCATCTTCCCATAAGATGTCGGTTTCCTACTAGGAAACTGGTGGCTCTCCGATGTCGGGGGCCCTCATTATCTGCAGGGTTTCCCCCAAAACCCTGCGGATACAGGAATCTGTGGGTATTCAAACTGCTGCTTTTGGGCCACCCTCACTCTCCCAGCCCAACTGGAGTTGAGTTCTGGTTGGGGCCTGGAGGTTTCTGAGGCCCACAGAGGTCATGTGCGACCATCTGCAGCCTTTGTGGGCCTCAGAATGCCCAAAAAAACTAGGAGTGATGTTTTCATGCTCCCAAAAGGCATTCTCAGATCCACAGAGGCCTTGGGTGGTTGTATGCAGCCTCTGTGGGGTCAGAAAACGCTCCTGACCCAACTGGAACTCAACTCCAGTTGCCTTTGGAGGGTCCAGGTGGGTCTCTCCCAGGTTCTGAAATCCACGGGTTCCAAATACATTGATATCACAGGTCCACATTCTCCTCCTGCGTGCTCTTTGAGCAATCTTATTTGTTCCTATGACTTGCCTTTATGCTCATGTCCTCCAAACATCCTTTTTCTATCTCTGATCTCTAGTTGATATCTCCAAGAGTGTCCCTAGGTGTCACTTTCAGTCATTCTTTCTCCTGCTTCATGCCAGATGTCACCAAATCCTGCATAGTTTTTCTTTTCAGCAACTCTCTATATCTTTTTTCTCCGTATCTCTGCAGCTAAAATCCATGCATGTTGCATGATAACTTCATTTCTAGACTACATTAACTTTCTCATTGCAGCCCCTTGCTATTTCCATATCTCTCCTCTGCAGTTAATTTGGAAGGTGTGTGCTACATTCACATTTCTTTCCCATCATTGCGATTGCCATCACTTCAAATAATACCTAGCATTTATACAGCCCTTCATCGTGCTTGGAGCACTTTGCATACATCAGTGTTATTCAAACTGTGGGTCAGGACCTACTTAGTCAGGTGGGTCCTGGAAAGGTGGGATCAGCCATCTTGGAAGCTGCAGATCTTAATTTTTGCTGTATTGCTTTTGTGAGTGTTAACAGTTGGAATTTTCAAGTGAGGTTTTTTTTTATTGTTTTTAGTTCAGTGTTTTTATATAATATTTTGTCCTAATTTTGTTTTTCTGTCAAAGGTGTTTCAATATTGTGCATTTACTTCAGTCCCAGAATGCCAGTTTGCATTCTGGGAGTGTCGTGTGATTTCGTCACATGGACAGCACTTTCTGTATGATGATGGCACTTCCGGCTATGACATCACTTCCGGTGGGTCCCAACATGAGTGCTATTCTAAAAAGTGGGTCCTGGTTTAAAAAGTTTGAGAACCATTGGCATACATAATCTCAGCAATCCGTATAACCAGCGGCGTCATGCAGCCGGAACACTGGGCGGGAGGAACGGGTGAGCGGCAGCCCGCCTGTTGCGTTCCGGTCCGTTTCACCGTCTTCCCCGCCCCCCACGTCTTCCACGCCCCCCCATGACGCTGCTGCGTATAACCCATCCTTTTGCAGCAGAGCAGTCTTTTCTTTGATTGTCTTCCACATACTTTTCCACTACCCTCGTTGCTTGGGCAGTTTTATTGAGCTCATCCCCTGTGATGGACTAGTGGAATCCCTGATGGCCGTGGAATCAGGTGGTCTGGGAGGATGGGGGGAACCAGCTCCCTCTCAAAGGGTTTGAGACCAGACAGATGAATCAATAAAAGTAAAAAGAGTTTATTGAAAGAATAAAACACGTGCGCATACACTCAGAGCGCAATCCTAACTTGGAGTTAGGCCGGCATAATTAGAACAGCAAAGTTTGACTGGCACAAGGGATACCGTAAAGTATGTTTGGACCACTCTCGGAGTCAGAGAGGCCAGCACACAGACAAGAGCCATCCTCCCTGACTCAGAGAGTGGTCCAAACGCGCTTTATGGTGGCCCTTGCGCTGGCCAAACTTTGCTGCCTTAGTTTATGCCGGCCTAACTCCAGGTTAGGCTTGTGCTCACATGGAGATGAAAATGAAGTCAATAGAAAAAGACACTTTGGGGGATTCAAGCAATAGCAACCAGGTAACCAGGAGGACGGCAAAGGTTAGCGTTTGATTTGGTTTGGTGTTGTGGGGAGTATTAATTTTTTTTCCTGCTTGTTGGCCATGACATCACTTTTGGTGGGTCCTAAAAGATTGCCATTCTAGAAAGTTGGTCCTGGTGCTAAAACCAGTGGGTTGAGAACCACTGCCCTATACAATTCCTCCAATCAGGAGACCACACTGGCCCAGGAAGGGGGGGGCAAGTGATCCTCACCTGTGCAACTGGTGCTCTGGATGAGAGACCAGCCAAATGCGCAGTGGCTGCATCCTTATCTTGCTTTTCATCACTTCTGGACCTTACTAAATCTACCTGTGGGATTGGTTACGCAGGGTCACCTGAGTGCTCTAACTTGCCTGCCGTGGAGAATCTGCTTCGTGGTCCAAGGAGCTGACTCAAAGCCAAGTTCTTTGTTTACCAGTTAGTGCAGGAGGAGGAGAAGAAGGTAAACAGCAGCAAAGCAGAGATAGTTACTCCTCTGAGATGACTCAGCAAGCCCCTTCAGGATGCTGACCCACTACAGAAGCTTCTAGAACAAAGGAGGGGCAAAACTGGTAAGAGGAAAAATCTGGGATTTTCATCCAGTCCCCTTTTATCCTCTTATCCCTGACTTCCTCCTTTCTAAGCAACATTTCCCATTCTCTGCCTGCCTGATGGAATAGTGTGTGTAAAATGGAGTAGTTCAGATAACCCCTCCTTGCTCCTCTTAAAAGGTAAAGGTTTCCCCACAACCGAATGGTCTAGTTGTGACTGCCTGTAGGGGGGAATGCTCATCTCAGTTTCTAAGCTGAAGAGCCAGTGTTTGTCCGAGGACAAGCTTCCGTGGTCATGTGGCCAGCATGACTCTACGCCGTAGCGCACAGAATGCCGTTACCTTCCCACTGAAGTGGTCCCTATTGATCTACTTGCATTTAGGTGCTTTTGAACTGCTAGGTTGGCAGGAGGTGGGACAAGCAACGGGAGCTCACTCCGTCGCGCAGTCTCGAACTCCCAACCCTCCGGTTGGAAAGCCCAGCAGCAGTGGTTTAACCCGCTGCGCCACCACGTCCCTTGCTCCTCTTAACAAGAGAGAAAAAAGGGTTTGCTTGCTCAGTTTCTCCTTTTGAAGTTGTTGCTCTGGATGTTACCATCTGGATTTTGTTTGCAGAGCTTAAATGCTTCTTTGGCACGACAGTGTGGCATTAAGGTTAGCTGGATCATCTCAGGAGAAATTGATTGTTGCTTTGGGGTGTGTGGCCTGAATTAATTTTAGCGAGAGTTTTGAATTCGTTCTGGTTTGGATTTTTAAATGAAGTTTGCTACACGGAGGTGTGTGTGGATTTTTAAATACATATTTTTAGCAGCGGGTGTGGTTCAGTAGGGTTCACTGGATGGCCTTGAGCAAGTCACTATCTCTCAGCCTCAGTTCCACATCTGTGAAACAGGAACATTAAAGACTTTGTCATGAGGACATTTCTCAGTTGAAATGAGGATAAATGGAACATGGTCTGCAAAACAGCATATCTTCTAAAAAAAAATGAGCTTGGCTACATTGGGATGTTTAGTTTTATCACCTAAGGACGCCAGTGGTGGCCTCCAGAATATTTTCAAAATATATTTATGTCTTTTGGAAGAGTGTGGATTATATCAATTCACTGAAGATACATTTTTACTGTGACTTCCCCTTCTCTTTGCCTGGTTGGCTTTTTTTACGGCTTTTTTTTCCTTTGTTAACAGCCTCTTTGAAGACTTGTAAGCTATTAAGAGGGACATGGTGGCGCTGCAGGATAAACCACTGAGCTGCTGACCAGAAGGTTGGCAGTTCAAGACCATGCGGCGGAGCGAGCTCCCATTGCTTGTCCCTAGTAGTCCGAAAGCACGTACAAATGCGAGTAGATAAATAGGGACCACTTGGGTGGGAAGGTAACAGCATTCCATGTGCCTTGACGTATAGTCATGCCGGCCACGTGACCATGGAAACGTGTCCTCGGACAAATGCTGGCTCTTTGGCTTAGCAACCGAGATGAGCACCGCCCCCTACAGTCGGTCACGACTAGACCATTCGGTTGTGGGGAAACCTTCACCTTTTTAAGCGATTAAGGACCCAATCCTATGTGGCTCAGTGCTGACAGTAAACCTTTAGCGTTGGCGGCAGCATTGCAGAAGTGCCATGTGGCATTTCTAATGCTGGTGGTTAGGGCTTACCACCAGCACTAGGCATGTGCCAGTTGGTGCTCCCTGAGGATCTGACACCACACTGCCCGGTGGTACGTTTTACTGCCCCCGGTGGTGTGCTGGTGTGGGGAGGAGGGTGGAACCGGTGGTGGCCTCCACCTTCGCATCTTACACTGCGTCAGGCTGCATGGCCCAACATGGAGGTTCTCAATTCTTCGCTGGAAAAAGGGAGACTCCTGTGGCTGTCCCGGCATCCTCAGGATGCAGTGCTGTTTTGGTACCTCTGCTGCTACGGGGGTCAGGCAGCTTAGAAGCGGGCTGTTCCTGGCCACTGTTGTCAGGGGAGTGTACACCCTCTGTCACTCATGCTAGAATGGTTGGATGTCCGTCTTTTGGAAGAGTTAAGTCCTCCCTCTTCCTGATTCTTCAGCGAAACCCATCGTTTTCCTGGAGCTGCAAGATCTCACATACTGTGAGATTTGTTCTCTTTTGACAAGAGTGTTGCTGAAATAATGCGTTCGTCTATGTGCATTCCAGGAATCACTCCTGCATCAGGAAGGATGCAAAATCATTTGCTCAAGCAAGCTTGTATTCTTTCTTCATTTTCAGACTTCTAAAAAACCTTTTGTAGACATGCTCTCTTCCATTCGTATTGTAAATTCCATGTGATCCTGGATTGTCATTGAAAATCAATGCAAGTTTAATTTCTATATAGTGTTTTGATTTCCTACCACATTATTACCCATGCCAAAATGGATATGCTTGGGATAATTAAAAAGGAGATGGGCAGCACAATCCTGTAAAGGATGTAGCACTGGCGCAACGTCGTCGCGTTGGCGCTATGTCGTTAGTGCTGATGCAGGGGCGCCAAGCACCACCCCCATGTTGGCGCTAATGCTCTGAAGCCGACGCTATGAGTAGCGCCAATGGGGAGCCTTCCTCGTGCCGACCAAAGCCGGTCAGTGCGTAGGAGGAACCGCCCTGTTCCGGGATGGGTATTGGTGGGGGGAAGGGAGGTTGGGGGCAGGATATGGGCGGACTTGGGAGGTGGCCACATGGCCGCATCCTAAGCCCGTCTGAGAGGCTGCACGGCCCTGATTAGGGCCGCGCAGTCTCCTTGGATCTGTGCTTGCTGTTTAACGGGCGCAGATCCGAGGAGCGCATAGGGGAGGCTGGAGCCTCCCCTACGGTAAGGGAGCGAACGCTAAGTATAGGATTAAAGGTAAAGGTTTCCCCATGACTGAATGGTCTGGTCATGACCGACTGTAGGGGGCGGTGCTCATCTCCATTTCTAAGCCTGTAGAGCCGGTGTTTTGTCCGAGGACAAGCTTCCGTGGTCATGTGGCCGGCATGACTATATGCCATAGCGCACGGAATGCCGTTCCCTTCCCACCGAAGTGGTCCCTATTTATCTACTTGCATTTAGGTGCTTTCGAACTGCTAGGTTGGCAGGAGCTGGGACAAGTGACAGGAGCTCACTCCGTCGCGCAGTCTTGAACTCCCAACCTTGCGATCGGAAAGCCCAGCAACAGTGGATTAACTCGCTGCGCCACCACGTCCCTAAGTATAGGATTGAGCCCTGAGAATAAAACAGCCAATATTGTGTTTCCACTGTATAAGATGCTGAGAAGGCTGCACCTGGCGTATTGCGTACAGTTCTGGTCTCCACATCTCAAAAAGGACACAGTGGAATTAGAAAAAGTACAGAAGAGAGCTGCCAAAATGATTGCTGGGCTGGGGCACCTCCCTTACGAGGGAGGACTGCAGCGTTTGGGGCTCTTCAGTCTGGAAAGAAGGCGCCTGGCGGGGGGACATGATTGACAGCGTCATCCCAGTGCGCCCATCGCATCGATAGGCACCCTCGCGTTGGCGCTCAAGCAACAGGACCAGAGCTGCAGGCAGTGTCAGTCCCACTGCGCCCGTGCTGAGTCTCCCTCTCATTGGCCAAAGCTGGCTGGCAGGAGGAGGGCTCTGCATCCAGATGGACACGGGATTGGTGGGGGGAGGGAGGTTGTGGGCAGGGTGTGGGCGGGTTCTAAGCCCGTCCGGGAGGCTGAAGGTGTTCAGCAGGCGCAGATCCTTGGAGCGCACTCGGGAAGCTGGAGCCTCCCCTACGGTAAGGGCGAGAACGTGCCAGCTTCCACAACCCAGCGTTGGATCTGGCACTGGCCGGCCGACCTTGCCAATCCAGCGCTGGGTTGGATTGCGCTCCAAGATGGACAAAGTTACGCAGGAGGTGGATAGATTCCAACGGGGAATCTTGTTCCCTCTCACACTAGATCAGAACCAGAGGAAATCCGCTAAAGTAGAGAGTTAGGACAATTAAAACAAACAAAAGAAAATATTTCTTTACCCAGTGTGTAATTAGCCTGTGGAACTCCTTGTCACAAAATGTGGTGTTGACTGACTAAGATGCCTTTGAAAGAGGATTGGGCAGATTTTATGGAGGAAAACTCTATCACAGGTTACAAGCTATGACCAGTGATGTCATTCAGGGGGAACGGACCAGAACGGGCGTTCCGGATCCTAACGGGCTCTGTGGCTGGTTCTGGGTTCCTGACAAGTGCCAATTAAAAATGAGTTCCTGTTCCTAAATCATTTGAATGACACCACTGGCTATGACGGGTATGTCCCGTCCGAGATTATCCGGTCGCTCATCATGAGGGCTGGGTAGGAATTTTTTTGTCCTCTAAATTGGCAATGAATGGCAGGGTTGTTGTGGTTGTTGTTGCCTACCCCAGACTGGTGAGGGAGGGACAGTCTGTTCAGTAAGTTTGCATGTTGTATCATAACACATCCCTGTTTTTGAGAAAAAAAGGCTGTTGTTTGTCTTTCGCAATCTGTGATGAATGTTGAAGATAATAAAAGTCCTCCTTGCATCCGTTTTTCCATCATTGGTCATCAAATTTCTTGCAGTGGAAGAAGAAAAACAACAACCTGCTAAGCTTATTCAAGGTCTTTGTAAACAGGTGCCACTCCGATGACTTAAATGAAAGACACCTGCAGATGTTTAGCCAGAATGTCTAGTTTTTTACTGCAATAGTAATAACTGTATCAACTTTTCTGTTGCCAAATCCTGTCAAAACATTTTTGTTCCTGCACAGAATCATGACCTTCCTAAATTTATATACAAAGAGCTTTAGGAACAGTTTTGTTTCCTTAGTTATGTAAAAGTGCGGAACCTGCAGAGGGAGCTCAAATCATTTGTGTTTGGGGCACCTCAAATGGTCTGGGTTTTAGGCATATATTTATTGGAGAAAGAAAATGTATCATTAGTAACTCAAACAGCACAAAGCCAGGCTCTTTACTTTGGTACCTGATTTTACAAGAAGATTCCACTCACTTGTACTACACAGCCTTAGGGAATGGTGCTTCTGCCAGCATATGGCAGAACATGGGGCTGAACGTCATACTTCACTGTTTTATTTATTTTATTTTTGCTCACTCCAGTCTAAAGTTGTTTTTTGCTCACTCCACCCAGCTCACTCCAGTCTAAAGGGGGGGGGAGTCTAAAGGGGGGGGAAGCCAAACCTAAGCATGTTTAAATTCTTTTTCTTTAAATGAGAGCATCAAACATCTGTTTAAGGGCGCAATCCTAAATTGAGTTAGGCCGGCATAAGCTAAGCCAGCAAATTTTGGCCAGCACAAGGGCCATTGCAAAGTATGTTTGGACCACTCTCGGTGTCAGAGAGGCCACCACACAGACGTGCGTCATCCTCCCTGTATCCGAGAGTGGTCCAAACGTGCTTTATGGTGGCTCTTGTGCTGGCCAAACTTTGCTGGCTTAGTTTATGCCGGCCTAACTCCAGTTTAGGATTGCGCTCTAAATGCCTTCTGCCTTCAGACCAGTGGAACTCAAATATTGCTTTGACTACATCATGCCTTGTGCTGTAGTGACAATTAAGGAAGTGTCACGAGACGAGACACATCTCAAGCTGCAATATGGAGCCCACCTCCAATAAGCTGATGGACAAGGAGAGTGGGCAGGGGAATGAGCCTGCATCTCTTCTCAGTTGAGAGCAGCCAACCCACGTAAGAACATAAGAACATAAGAAGAGCCCCACTGGATCAGGCCAAAGGCCCATCTAGTCCAGCTTCCTGTAGCTCACAGTGGCCCACCAGGTGCCTCAGGGAGCACAAGACAAGATGCCTGCATCCTGTTGCCACTCCCTTGCATCTGGCATTCTGACGTAAATTTCTGAGGTAAATATGAGGTAAATAAAACAGAATTTACTATCCTGTACGTGGGGAAGGAGCTATAATAACTTGCAACTCAGTCTGGGCCTTAAGAACATAAGAGCCCTGCTGGATCAGGCCAAAGGCCCATCTAGTCCAGCTTCCTGTATCTCACAGTAGCCCACCAGGTGCCTAAGGGAGCACAGAGGACAACAAGATGCTTGCATCCTGTTGCCACTCTCATGCACCTGGCATTCTGAAGTAGCCTACTACTAACATAAGGAGGTTGCACAATCCCATCATGGCCTATAGCCCACGATGGACTTTTCCTCCAGAAATCTGTCCAATCCCCTTTTAAAGGCATCTAGGCCAGATGCCGTCACCACCTCCTGTGGCAAGGAGTTCCACAGCTTAATTACCCGCTGGGTCAAAAAGTATTTCCTTTTATCTGTTTGAACTCTCCCAACACTCAATTTCAGTGGACGTCCCCTGGTTCTGGTCTTGTGAGACGTGTGCCCTGCTTGTGTGTCGTTCTACCCTTTCTTTACTTCCAGAGTGGAGGTGGAGGGAGATGCAGAGACTGAAAGGGCAGCAGCATGTCACCAGTGTGGAGAGATGGGGTGGGGGGAAACAAGGCAAAGGAAGTGGCGCAGCAGGGGAAAAAGAGGCCGGTGGTTGGAGGCCCAGCACAGATTGGGGAGCTGGGTCAAAGGACATCCTCACCAGGACTTACAACAGGTGGAATCAGTAGTGGGATCTGCAAATGAAGAAGTGGAACGCTGGGCGGGACTTAGGCGGGACTACCGTTTGATTGGCAGCCCGTCCGCTCCATTCCGACGCGCCTCCTTCGAGACCAGGGCAGCCTGCGTGGCGGGTGGGGGGCGTCGGAACGGAGCAGACGGGCAGCCAATCGCACGCAAGTCCCGCGTAAGTCCCGCCCAGCGTTCCACTTCTTCATTTGCAGATCCCACTATTGGGTGGGATCCATAGTCCTGGCTACTGTTCAGATTCTGTAGATTTTCAACATGAATGGTGATAGCAGCACGACGGCCAAGTGGGAATGGGATGGAAAACATGGCTGAGGACCAAACTAGTCATGATTTCATAATTGGCCCTTGTATGGTCCCTTCTTTTGGCTCCAAAGGGCCCGTGGGGAGTTCAGAACCATGATGGGGGCAGTAGGGTTAAAGTCTCCATTGCCCTCACCATGGCCTGGATCTGGGTTCCGTAGCCCTGGCTATTGTTCAAGTTTTTGGAGCTGCAAAAGAAATGGTCCCCTACCATGGTACGTGGTGGCGCAGCGGGTTAAACTGCTGCTGCTGGGCTTTCTGACCGGAAGGTTGGGAGTTCAAGACTGCGTGACGGTGTGAGCTCCTGTTGCTTGTTCCAGCTCCTGCCAACCTAGCAGTTTGAAAGCACCTAAAAATGCAAGTAGATAAATAGGTACCACTTTGTTGGGAAGGTAACGGCGTTTGGTGCACCTCAGCGTATAGTCATGCCAGCCACATGACCACGGAAGCTTGACCTTGACTGGGGCGGGCGGGAAAGTGGCGGAACGTGGCGTGACACAACGAGCGGACTGCCGCTCAAAGGTAAGTCCCGCCCAGTGTACCAGGTGAATGATGCCACTGGGTGCGTCATCACTGCTGCTTGCACCGGTGTAGCAACAGATTCTGCAGCGCATGTTTGCAACAACAGTGGTCCAGCTGGCGCAACACCAAGTTAGGATTGCGCTCTATGTCTGGAAAGATTTACTATTCTTAAACTTGCCAAGTGGGAATAATAATCTGGGGTTTTGCCATTTTGTTGATGATGTGTAGGAATGACTTCCTTTGCAGAATGGCATTCGGGAGTTTGTGTCATGTGGAAAACTGGAGAATGCTTTCTTAAGGGAATGTGTGTGTGTGTGTGTGTGTGAATATTTTGCACACACATTCCAAGATTTTTGCTATTATATTTTATCCAGTTGGTCATAGACAAAAATCTAACCAATTGAAATGACTGGTTGCATTATTGGAGTTCTCTTAGTTTTCTTTCTGATTTAACAGATGGTATTCTTTAAAATTAGAGGTATAAAATCAATATTTCATTTGTACAAAGGTTAAATTTACTTATAATTAAATCAAGAAAAAAATGGTGATTAGTGTGAATTTACATATGTTGTGGTGATTGGTGTCGGTTTCTCAGTTCTGTGAATTCTGCAATTCATTTAAAACAGGATTAATTATGAGCATTGTGATGTCAGTGCACTGTTGCTTAACCTTTCGAACTCATTTTCTCCTATAGAGTCCTTTTTGTACGCATGTGTACGTTCCCCCCATCGTTGAATGTATTATATGCCTTATTAATAAATACAGTTTCTTAAATACAGTATGGCTAACATGGAGCTTACACACTGCTTGATGATCTTCTGCTCAGTGGCCACCACTGCTCCTTGTGACGGTTTCTGAATCAATAACAGACTGCTGTCTTTGGCTGCCGACCAGAAGCTTTTCTTCTGGATCCCACCGCAGAGATGGCATCCAACTGTTGCAAAAGCTGACACTTGTCTAGAGGATTACAACTGTGATCATACAGAGTGCGAAGGGAAGGGGGAGAGGGGGCTCTTGACCTGTTACGGGTTCTTTTGCATAATTGTTTCTGGAGGCGAAAGGGCAGAAAGGGTTCTGAACGAGAGGCACACATTTGAAGGGAAGTTGTCATTTGAAAACAGTTTGCATTGCCTGTCATCTTTTGTTTGGAGGAAAACAGGCTGTGACATAATACCTGTCATTGCCAGCGGGTGTTTCTGTGCACCCTGGAGTGAAATATCCCAAGCAAGGGCAGTCTTTAGGCTATCTTTGTGGCCCCTCTCTGGCCTACTTGACAAAATCCCAGTT
>JAJKFI010000135.1:2813927-2816427 GCA_029204185.1 Lerista edwardsae | reverse complement strand
AGGATTGACAAACACCATTAGCTGAAAAAAATTTTCCATTTCATTGCAACTATGCATTGTTTACTTTACTGTAAATATCTTAATACATCACCCTCTGAACATGCGGGCAGACACACTGGAGCACTGTGATTTCAATTAAGGTTAGTAATTGATGGTATCTAATGTTCAAAGGCTGAGGCTTGATTAACATCTGCTTGGACAAATTGTCATTGTGAAGTGGTTTCGATGTGAATGGGAGATTATTTCTCCCTGGCTTATCTGATGCTGTGGCTGTGAAATGCTTGTCTCCAGTTTGCTTATTTTTGTTTGTTGTTTTTTTTTTAAAAAGGGGGGGGAAAATACTTCCTTTGGCTGTAAATTGCAGAGCGTTTGGGAGCCTGCCCAAAAGTGCAGCGTATGATAGCAGGGCTTGTCCTAATAAGGGAAGCAAGAAGTCTATTTATCACGCAGACATGGAAGGCATGCTCGAGGAGGGCTTGGGAGACTCCAAAACTGCGACTGAGCCAGCAGCAGCAGCGCCAAAATAATAACAATAATAATAAAAAAATATAGAAGCACTTACTTTAGAAAGATTATGGTAAGCATGCTGGCTCAGGCTTGAACCTTTGTCACCTCGCACGCTGCACACCAAAGACAGACCCCCAGTGATTAAATGCTGATTTTGTGTACGATTGTCCGCAGACGCCAAAAACAATCGCAGAGCAGCTTGATTTGTTTTAATTACCAGCGCAAAATGCCATCAGTCTGGGACGTGATCGGGCAGAGGGGCGCTCGCAGGAGAGTAAATACCGCTGCAAAGAGTTGCTTGCTGCTAGCGCTGACAGTGAGCTAGCTTCGGAGTTGCCCCTCTCTTGCGCTTGGGCTGGGGTGTTCTTTTGGGGGGGGGGTGCATTTGCCCAATTCCCCCCTTTATTTGCACCCCGCAACCCGTCTGTAACCAACAACCCCCCCCCCAAAAAAAACAACACAAAACAACAACAAAAAACACAACTCCTATGAAGTTGAGACCGGGAACTCGCTTGCTCTGACCCTCTGGAGAGAAGGTAAGCTTCCAAATTTATTTATTTATTTGCAACGGGTGTGTGCGCGTGCAAGAGAGAGGGAGTTTAGCCAGGGGTCTGGGAGAGCTTTGGCTGCATGCATGCCCGGCAGCCTTGGAGCATCGCTTTACTTTTGTGTTTGGGTCTGGTGTCGTTTCTCTCTTTCCCCCCCCACCCTCCCCAACTCTCCATTTAGCTAGGAATGCAGCCGTTTAAAAAAAGAAAGAAAATGAACTAGAGAGTATTGTCTGTTTGTGATGGGGGGGGGGCTGTAGGAGGGGGAGAGACAGCCGTGAAACCAGACACAGGAACTATTTTTTTTTCCATCTGTGAGTAGCGTCCTGTAGCTTTAAGCTATCAGCAGCAAAAACTGCAAATAAAGAAGGCCTCTTTTGTAATTTTTTTTGTCCAAATCTGCAAGATTTTGAGAAGAATAAAACAACACCCCACACCCCACGGGGCTCTGCTTTCGTGCCTGGATAATAACCATGTCATCCTGCTTTTAGCGACTGCCCCAGTCTGTGTCAGGGTGCAAGTTTGTGAAAAGACAGTTTGGCCACACGTTTGGGTGCCTCCCTGTGGAGAGCAGATGTTTATTTTGTGCTAAAGGGGAAACTCTTTTTTGCTAAGCTTGTACAAACATGAAAGGCGTCAGGGCTCATATGATCTTGTCGTCCTGTGCATAAGGACGTGACTTTTGTTTTTGATGCGTGCATATGTGCTCTGTTCATTCTGTAGACTGGAGCGCAGTTTTCAAAGTGCTGCTTAGGAAAGGGTACTGCTGGTTCTGGACTGGGTTGTGAGGTGTGTTGTACACACTGCACAATGTGCGAAGGGTAGGTGGGTTGATCAAAAGGGTGCTTTGAACAAAAAAAAAGCATTTATTTCATCAAATAGGTGTGATAGTTTAACTCCACACGTCAGTTGAAAGGGGGGGAAAAAGGGTAGCTTGTCTGAGCTATAAATTACCATTTCTGCACTTTTCCTTCTATCTGCTTCAGAAAGCAGTCTCGGAGGCTGGGCTCCTATTGGGCCCATCCTAGGGCTACAGTAATTGCCTGATGACAACTGAAAATGATAGAATAATTGTCAAGAGAGACGTTTTTAATGGGCAAGGTGATTTAAGTATGCATGAACAAGCTATGAGGGAAGATCAGCTTGTTTGTGATGCAAGCCAGTATAAACACAGTTGGAGCGATGACACAGATAGCTGCACTTTTCTCAGTGACATGAGCAAGTTCTCACTGCAAACAGCAACAGCTTTTTCTTCTGACCAGTTTGACATTCTTCACCTTCAGGTAATAAACCCTAAATTCCATCCATGTTTTCCCCTCCCCCCCCCCCCCCGGCCTGGTGACAGATCTTATTTAGTAGTTGTAGAGCTGCACTTTTATTATAAATGTTTCTCTCTCTCTCTCTCTCTCTCTCTCTCTCTCTCTCTCTCTCTCTCTCTCTCTCTC
>JAJKFI010000135.1:2804280-2807231 GCA_029204185.1 Lerista edwardsae | reverse complement strand
GAGAGAGAGAGAGAGAGAGAGAGAGAGAGAGAGAGAGAGAGAGAGAGCACAATCAGAGGCTTCAACAGAGCATAAAACGGGGGCAGTTCCACATGTTCTCATAGACTTTCCAATTCTCTGTTTTTATTATTGAAAAGAAATTATATGATTTATTATTGGTGACATGTTTTGTTTTTAAAGAGATTGCAAATGAGTGATATTGCTTTTCTTAAGAGATATGCAGATCACCTTTCCCTTTCTCCCAGAACCCAAGATGATATACAGAGCACAGCCTGTACAAATCAATCAATCAATCAATCAATCAATCAATCAATCAATCAACAGGCACTTATATACCGCTTTTCAACAAAAAGTTCACAAAGTGGTGTACAGGCAAATAATAATAATAAATTGGTTCCCTGTCCCAAAGGGGCTCACAATCTTAAAAAAGGCAGAACACCACTATCAACAGCCACCAGAAAAGACACTGTGCAGGGGTGAAGAAGGACAGTTGCTCTCCCCCTGCTAAATATAAGAGGAGCACTACTTGGAAAAGTGCCTCTTGCCCAGTTAGCAGGGGTAACATCTCAGAAGTTGAGCTTGCCCAGAAACACTGGCCTCTTCTTTCCCTTTGAAGCAGACATGCACACTTCGGCTGTGTTCTTTTTGTTTTTTAAGCTAGGAGAATTGCCAGATGTGAAGTTTCCAGCATGCTTAGTAGCATGCTTCTAGTGTGGATAATTTAAAAACAACAAAATGGTGTCCCCTCACATCCGCTCATTGAGATCAATTGTATTGAAGTTGCCATATGGAGGCCGCCATGTTTTTCACAGGTTCCTACATTTCCTGTAAGTGATGCCACGTGGCGGCGGCGGCGGCCATCTTTTCTAGCGCCGAGCTCGCTGCTGAAAGTTGTAGCGTGGGGATTGTGCTAGAATCTAAAAAAAGAACTCAACCTAAGTGTGCTGGAAGGTAAAAACAAGAACAGCTCTCTCATGCTAGAAGGTGAAAAAAGTACGCAAAAGTACGTGAAAGTTGTTGACTTTTCCATATATAGCCTGGAGGTGGAAAAGACAGTGAAATCTTAGCATTCAAGGTAAGTTGCAAGAGTCAACATACTGCTCTGAACTCAAAAGTGCATCAAACTAAAGGTTGCAGTATCTGTTCACGCAAGGTGGTATGCTGATGAACCATTCAAAATGAGCTGACTTAAGCCTTCAGTTTGGGAGGTTTGTAGGTTATACAGCCTTGAAGGAACATAGAGCTTTAACATATTTAATGCTCCAAACATTACCTTAACACCTGCTGTGTGGAAAAGAGTGATTGTGTCATTCTTACTCAACCACAATCCCATTTTTGTCAACTGATTTAAAGGCCTGTTGCGGTGAGTTGAAAACCCCACGGTTTTCTCCCCATGGAAGAAGTTCATATACAACTCAAAAGCCAATGGTATCTCCAGAAGGAGGCCCCCTAGTGGTGATTCAGAACTTTCACTTAGGGCAGTCGTGCATGCTTGGGAAGTTCAAAAGCACAACTGGCCCCCATGGTGTTCACAGATCTAAGAAACAAACAGAACAGTGTTGAAGTCACACAAGGAAATAAATATTTCACACTGTTCCATTTTCACACGAGCAGAACTCTTAAGGAAAAACAAAACAAGCAAGTCTGGAATTTTGTACAAACCTATCATAAAAGTAAGGGGGTCTAATTGAGCAGTGTCTTCTTATCCTGCTATTTGTACAAATAAAAGACCACATCTTGATGCAAAATAAACACAAAAGCACTGTTGTGACTATAACAGGGAGTCATATACTAATTTGTATAATAAGTGGTTGTGCACGCTTTATTCAAGATTATGGCTGCAAGAGATGGCATGAATTGCTGGGTGTGTTTAATGCTGGATTATAGCAATTTGAAACATGTCAAACACATGGCTAATGCCTCATGCTTCACTCATTCTTGCGTAAACCTGCATAGCCACCATCCATTATACCCTTGGTAACAACACAATTCTGCAAGTAAATATTGTTACACTAAGTAACCTTTCAATTCAAGTTGTTTAGGAAGAGAAAATGCAATCTTGTGCAGTCAGTTTCACTGTCACTTCAATGTTTCAAAAGGGAAGTGGTGTAGAGAATAAGTATCTGTACAGCAACTCTTCTGATTTAAAGAAATGTGGAGAAAATTTAAGATTGCTGGCAAGGGAGAGGATGTCGCGGGGAGGGGGGAAGTGGACTTGCCTAATTGTACAGCGTGAGGGTTGCACTTGAATTATATGGTTGTTTGCTAAATGCTGAGGCTGTTATCTTTATCCCCCCCCCAATTAATAGAAAGTACCAAATGTACCTTTGTATGAATTATGCTTGAGGTCTCTGAAGGCCAAAAATAAAAATAATAAAAAAAATCCCTAGTTGGCGTATGTTTGGGACCTCTGCAGAGATGTGTCTGATGGCACTCACCGGCACTTTAAAGGATGGATGGAGGATGTGCCTGCACGATGGAAAGGCCTGGTTTTTCAAAGTGATGGCTGCAAATGGAAATTCGGATGCTTACCTTGCCTGCCTTACCTGAAAGGCATGAGATTTGCAGTTGCTGTGCTATAAACTGTTATAGGACTAAGACGCTGGTTTCTGTGCATTAGAGGTTGGAGTTTCTAAAGGAGCTTGCCTTAATAACCAAGCAAGTACATGGATATTTTTTGGGATGCTAAATGTCTTATTAATAATAATATTGATGATGATGATGATGATGATGATGATGATGATGATGAGGTAAAGAACAAGAATAATACTTGTGCAAAAAAGGAGAAAAAAGGGAACTGCATAGCCTATCCCAACCACTCACTGCTCTCTCAGAGGCAGAGTTTCAAAGTAGTGGGGTGAGTCACCAATCCACACTAACCCCCAGACAGAGAGATCACTTACGGTGATGATTTCAGTTTGGTCACGTGAGCCACATTCTAGGCCAAAATG
>JAJKFI010000135.1:2774280-2794280 GCA_029204185.1 Lerista edwardsae | reverse complement strand
GCTTCACTCCCTTACGTGTATGCATTTTTTTTTTTAAAAATAACATAATTGTGAAGTTACCCACTGGCAATCAGACCAGTGTCAAACTGCAAGTGAATTCCGGCCCTTCCTTTCTCGATATCTGATGTGCACGCCAGCCGAGTAGTACCAGCTGGTGAGGTGGGGTTGGACACAGTAAACGGCAGCCGCTGTGGCTGAGTGGCAAATGCGTGGGAGGGGAGTCTCGCCCCTTTACAGCAAGCTTCTGTTGGAGGCGGGAAGGAGGCAGTATTGCACTCATGTTCCGCTGCTGAATGACCAGCAGCCCCCCACATGGTTGAGGGACTTTTTATCGGTTTTCACCCCACCCACTGGCACAAGACTGACACGGCGAATTGTCCTGTGCTTTGGCACAGCGCCGCGTTGTTTGTTGGCAAATCCTCCAAGAAAGAAAAGGACTGGAGTCATCAGCGCTTTATTGTAGGCTGCGTAATGAACATAAGAACAGAAGCACATAAGAAGAGCCCTGCTGGATCAGGCCAAAGGCCCATCTAGTCCAGCTTCCTGCATCTCACAGCGGCCCACCAGGTGCCCCAGGGAGGCATGAGACCACAAGATGCTTGCATCCTGTTGCCACTCCCTTGTACCCGGTACTCTGAAGTAGCCCACCACCAATGTAAGGAGGTTGCAGAATCCATCATTGCCTATAGCCCATGATGGACCTTTCCTCCAGAAATCCATCCAATCCCCTCTTAAAGGCATCTAGACCAGATGCCATCACCACCTCCTGTGGCAAAGAGTTCCACAGATTAACTACCCGCTGGGTAAAAACGTACTTCTTTTTATCTGTTTTAACTCTCCCAACCCTCAGTTTTAGTGGATGCCCCCTGGTTCTGGTGTTTTGAGAGAGGGAAAAGAACATCCCTCTATCGACTCTATCCAGTGGTGTCATCTAAATGATTTAATAACAGGTACTCACTTTTGATTGGCATGTGTTGGGACCCGCCCACTGGAAGTGACGTCATAAGCCAGAAGTGATGTCATGGCAGGAAGTGACATAAAAAAGCCCTTTTTGAGGCCTCAGATGATTTTAAACTGACCCAACAGTTGCAACAGTATTCCATAGCACCCCCAGAACATGTTAAGGAGGCTTGGCATCATGTTAAAGTGACCCAACAGTTCCAAAAGTATTCGAGAGCAACCCCTGAGCAGCTCATTTTTCAGTGGCAAGGCAAGGCAAGGCTCCGCTTGCTGCCTGCCTGCCTGCCTGCCTGCCTGGCTGGCTCTGAGAACATGCAGGCAACTCAAACATGCAGGAAATTCAAACGTTGCAGGGGGTGGAGTCGACAAGTGGGCGGGCGAATGGGCGGGGCCAGCCGTAATCCTAGAAATCGGTACTCGCGTACCCCCGTGTACCCCTTGCATGACATCACTGACTCTATCCCTCCTGTGCATGATTTTGTATGTCTCAATCATGTCCCCCCTCACACGCCTTTTTTCTAGGCTGAAGAGCCCCAAACGCTGCAATCTTCCTTCATAAGGGAGGTGCCCCAGCCCCGTAATGCATCTTCCTCACTTCTTGCCTTGGATAGGGTGTTAGGGAACATGGTATGCAGTCCAAGATCGGCAAGGCCATGGGGCGGGCCAGAACCGATCAGATGATTCCTGCCCGGGTCAGTGAGGAGGGCTGGCCAGTCCCCTGGTCTGGTTTGGGCAGCGAGCAGCTGATGGCATGGCCTCATTGTCTCTGTCCTCCAGCTGACTCGACCCCTCCAGCAGCGGCGTCATTCAGCCGGTACGCTGGGCGGGACCTACCTTTGAGTGGCAGTCCGCCCATTGCGTCCCGCCACGTTCTGCCGCTTTCCCGCCTGCGGGGAACGCGGCAGAATGCGGCGGAACGTGGCGTGACGCAACGGGCGGACTGCCGCTCAAAGGTAAGTCCCGCCCAGCGTAGCGGCTGAATGACGCCACTGGGTGGGTGGCATGTTGGCAGGGGGCCAGGAATGAGGGTTGGCGTACATGATGAGGTAAGCAAGGACACGGGTGAACTCTTGTCCTGGTTGGTGAGGCTGGCTGGTGAACTGCTTGGTTGGTTCAAGCAAAGGCCATTGGACATGGCACAGGAATTCATGAATAGTGATGGGAAGATATTTTGATTGGAAGCTGGCTTGCTTGTTTCACATAATTGGGGCTGGCCTTAGGAGCTGCGAGGCCCAACTGGAAACATTGTTTGCGAGGCCCCCGATTCACTCTCAAGGTCTGTAAAATTTTAGAGATATAAATAACATTTATTACAGACTTTACATCTCTGTGGTCGAATGGAACACGATCAAAATGTTCACGTAGAAAGTGCATGTGAGTTAACAGACCAAATTTTTACACTGTTTCATAATTAACATACCCTGTAATTCAAGTACAATAAGAATTTCAAAATACAAACAGTAGTGACTTCCTAGGAATTCAGAAGAAAATGAAAATTGTTCCTGTTCTCTATGAAACCTGCAATGTGGTGTTAAAAAGGAAAAAGGTTTCCCCACGACCGAATGGTCTAGTCGTGACCGACTGTAGGGGGCGGTGCTCATCTCTAAGCCTGTAGAGCCGGCGTTTGTCCAAGGACAAGCTTCCGTGGTCATGTGGCCAGCATGACTATACGCCGAGGCGCACGGAACGCCGTTCTTTTCCCACCGAAGTGGTCCCTATTTATCTACTTGCCTTTTTAGGTGCTTTCGAACTGCTAGGTTGGCAGGAGCTGGGACAAGCGACAGGAGCTCACTCCATTGTGCAGTCTTGAACTCCCAACCTTCCGATCAGAAAGCCCAGCAGCAGTGGTTTAACCCACTGCACCACCACATCCCTAATGTGGTGTTAGGTTTCTGTTATAATGTGGTGTTGTGTCTATTTGCCAAGACTATAGATGACCCTAGTGCAGGGCGCCCTTAGGTGCAAGGTCCAATTGGAAACAAGTGGTCCAGTTTGCTTTCAGCTGGTACTGCATGCAATAATTCACAGCCCAATTCCAAGTAAGGCCGACATAGTAAGGCCGACATAACAGGGCTGTACCCTAAAGCCCAGGACAAGGGGCGGCTTTCCCCTTGCACCCGCGTAAGCCCCAGTCATCCCAATGGGACTGCTCAGGTCTGTGCCTGCTGTTTTGCGCGCCATAGCGCTGATGCAGACGTGCTTGATGGCACGTTTGCAACAGCATTCGGCCGGCGCAAGAAAGTAGTGCCGGCGCAGCGGGTGTACAGGATTGCGCTCTCAGAGTTGTGCAGTGCAGCTGCCATACCGCCTCCCCCCCTCAGCCGTCCATACCGCCTGCCCTTCAGCATCCCCCAAGCCACTCCTAAGGATCACTTCTGGAAGGAAGTGATGGGAGAAGGGAGAGCGGCCAAGAATTGGGTGAAAGCACCTTCCTCAAGGACATTCTTGGTTATTTCTCCGTCTTACTGGACACCCCACACTCCCATTCCACTCACTTCCATGGGGTGGGTCTCAGGAATTTTTTCCCCAGTGTGCTTTTTGGGAAAGGAATCCCTGTGTATGAATGGGTTTTCATTTACATACATTTGGATCTAACCAGTGATGGGATCTGCACATTGAAAAGGGGAACGCGTTCCGCGGCTGCCCTGGCCTCGGGGGGGCTGCCCCCGGTTGGCGCACCCCACTGCTGCTCGCCCAGGAACCCAGCGCCCCCCCATCCTCCGCAGCGAGCAGGAGTCCCCCCCTCCGAGGCCAGGGCAGCCGCGGAACGCTGCAGACGGGCTGCCAATCATGTGTAAGTCCCGCCTAAGTCCCGCCCAGCGTTCCCCTTCTCAATTTGCAGATCCCATCGCTGGATCTAACCCAGTGTTGTGGTAAGAAGTAGTGGGGAGAGGGGCCCAGAGGTGCAAACTCTTATGCTACTAAACCGTGCTTCATAGAGGCACAGCTCCCCCCCCCTTCCAGTTTGGCAAAATGATTGCGGCTCTGTTGGAGGAAAAGTGACTTCTGGAAGCACCCTTAACTAGTAGCAATTCACTGGGCCAAAGAACATGTTCTGAGAATTCTTAAAGTGCACAAAAGTCATTATATCGAAATGAAAACAATTACGCTAGCTTCAATTAAAATCAGGCTCTGTACCAGATGACTGGAGGTTTGCCAGTGTAACACCAGTGTTTGAAAGAAGATGTTGGGAACTGTTGCCCTGATTAGCATGTGTCCTATTGAAATTGGAAGAAACTTAGTTGTAGATGGAATTATTAAATGTGTGGTGGTGCTAAATGTATACACAACATAGTATATTGAAATAGGTACCTGGTTTCTGAAGTAGGTGGTCATATTTTATTACCTACACTAAATGTGTATTCTTATGACTAACACAATGGTTATAAATTTTGCAAAACGTATGTGATAAAAATCTTCATGAGTCTCTTACAGTGCAGTCCTGTGCATATCTATTCAAAAGTAAACCCTATTGAGTTCAAATAGGAGTTACTCGCACCTACGTGTATATAGGATTTTGGCCTAGTAAATTAGCAGCTTTTGTGTAAGAGGTCAGGTCTTGAGCTTTGGGAATTGTTTAGGAGAGCAGGCACAGGCAGTTATAGAATAGGCATAAATGGGTAACTTTCAGAGTGAAAAAAGCTGTAAATGCCACCGTTTCACAAGGATTTGGAATGGATGCTTCTATGTAAGAGGTCTGGAGAGCGTGAGGATGAATCGTGAGACAATTTCTAGATGACAAAATGGACTGGGTGGTGAGATTTCAAAGTACAATGGAGAGCAGTGGAACATTCTAAAACCATAATGGTTGGGAAACGGAGGATACTCAGTTTTAGCTTTTCGTACTGACTGGAGCATAGCCTTTGTGTAAGATGTGGGCCAACCGTACTACACAGTGAGGGAAATAATCCTGACTATACGTGGACAATTAGAATACTTAGCATTGAAATTGTTCTTTTCCTAAATGCTCAAATATTTGTTTTAATAAGGGCCCCATCCTAACCAGCTTTCCAGCACTGGGGAAAGGGAAATGCAGCTTCAAGGTAAGGGGACAAACATCTTGAGGAGGCCTCCGTGACTGCCCCCCCCCCCAACTGCAGGATGCAGCACGTGCCCCATTGGCACAGCTATGTCAGTGCTGGAAAGCTGGTGAGAATTTGGACCTAAACTTTGCAGCTACCAGTAACAGTATTTCCATATTCCTGGGATAATAGAGGGGTAATGGAGACATTACGTGGACATGGTGGCGCAGCGAGTTAATCCGCTGTTGCTGGGCTTTCAACCGCAAGGTTGGGAGTTCAAGACTGCATGACGGAGTGAGCTCCCGTCGCTTGTCCCAGCTCCTGCCAACCTAGCAGTTCGAAAGCACGTAAAAATGCCAGTAGATAAATTGGTACCACTTCGGTGGGAAGGTAATGGCGTTCCATGCGCTACGGCGTAGAGTCATGCCGGCCACATGACCACGGAAGCTTGTCCTTGGACAAAACGCCGGCTCTACAGGCTTTGAAACGGAGATGAGCAGCGCCCCCTACAGTCGGTGACGACTAGACCATTCGGTCGTGCGGAATTTTAATGGAGACAAAGGCAGAGTAGATTTCTTATTTTTGTAATGGAGTTTGTTCTGGAAAGGTCCTGACTCACAGTGGTTGTTTTTTTTTTTTAACTAGATTTCAACCTTTGAACTTCATTTTTTGTTTGAATTATTTGCAGTGCATGGAGTTGTTGGGTGGAAAAGTCAACGTGGGAAAAGGTATATACTTCAAAGTCAAAAATAGCCACTAGACTACATGAAGGTGCAATCCTAAATTGAGTTAGGCCGGCAAAAGCTAAACCAGCAAAATGTGATCAGCACAAGGGTCACCGTAAAGTATGTTTGGACCACTCTCAGAGAGGCCAGCACACAGACGTGCACCATCCTCCCTGACTCGGAGAGTAGTCCAAACGTGCTTTATGGTGTCCCTTGTGCTGGCCAAACTTTGCTGGCTTAGTTTATGCTGGCCTAACTCCAGTTTAGGATTGCGCTCTGAGTGGTGTTTATAATCTACACAAGTCTGTAGTTTATATGCTGTTGGGTTAGTGCTACGTAGAGTATTATTTATGACAAATATTTATAGCAGATTTTTAGTTCATAATTCCTGCATTTACAAATAGAGTCACAGTAACAGGATTTACAAAGAGAGTCATGCTAACAGAACTGAATAATTCCAAGGACGTTAATCTCAGATATTTGTCAGTGTGTATCCAGGAGGTACATAGCTGTTTTCCTGCCGGGAAGTAAAATATTGGTTCTGCTCGTCATCAGAATACTTCTGCTAGCATTATTGAATATTGCTAAAACTGTGAAAGGTGCTCTTTGGGTGTTGGTTCCTTCTAAATGGCTTCAGGTCTATTCAGAATGGCCTTATATTTAGATATAGCTTGCATCAGTCTTCTCCTCTAAGCTCAGCAACTACGGTGTCATGATAGCGTTGATTTCAAACAGTGGACTTCAACCTTTTTTTCATGCCACAACACCAATAATTAAAGAAGTAAAGTGTGGCACTAAGGATCCATTGTTCACCCCACCCTTCTCCCAGGACACCATTTCCCCCCCCTTCCACCTGCCTAGCCCTGTTCACTATAACCACATACTCTCAATAGAGTAGGAAAAAAAGTTACCCTGAAGCCTGGCACTAATAAAAGCAGTGTTAGCACAATTTCTAAGAACCTGAGCAGGACTGGGACACCATCTCCTGGTACCAGAAGGGGTACACCAGATGCCTTTCCCCAGCGTACCGGCTGAATGCCGCCGCTGCCTTTCCCCTTTACCTGGTGGTGCTCTAGGCCAGTGGTCTGTAACCTTCCTTCATTCCTGTAACTGCACAACTGAGGTTTGGTAACCCCATTGGGGTCCCGACCCTAAGGTTTACTGATTTAAAAGTAAACCCATGGCAGGGCCGGCAATGGGCCTACTCACCTCTCTGCCAGTTACTTGGCCGGTGCAGAGGCAAGGGACTCCTTGTGGCCCCCCACGGTGGATAGGATCTGGTGGTCAAGGTCACCACCAGTCCTCCCCTCCCCCCGCTCAGTTCCATCCTCCCAACCCGCCCGAAAAGTGCGCAGTGCCGTTGCCGCCGCCAGGTGCGCGAGACCTATGCTGACCCAGCAGAGGCAATAGTGGCTTCCAACCAACAGGTGCTTTCCAATAGGCTTTACAACGGCAGTGCAGGTGATACAATCGTACCGCCCGCACTATAGGACTCAGGACTGAACCCTAACTGTGGGCTGAAATATACAAAACTCAGGAGATTCATGATTAGATCATGAGCATGAGAAGTTTCTGGGAGATTTAATTTACTTACCACTGGCCTATAAAATACAATCAACACTAAAAGTCATTATAAAAGCAGCAATTTGAAACAGGTCCTGGTTCACGATTTCAATGACCTGAAAGAGTGTTTTCAAGAAGGCTCATGCATGGGGCGGGGGAACTTAAATTACCAACGAAAACAGTGGTATTCAACCTTTTTAGACCAGGACCCACTTTTTAGAATGGCGCTCGTGTCGGGACCCACTGGAAGTGATGTCATTAACCTGGAAGTGATGTCATAGCTGGACATCATCAGGCAGGAAGAGCCGTAATTGTAACATAATATGCAAATTAGCATTCTTGGACTGTAGCAATTGTACGACCATGAAACATCCTTGACAGAAAGTAAGATTGGAACAAAATATGATGTAAAAGCACTGAACTAAAAACATTTTGTTTTAAAAAAGCCTCATTTGAAAAGAAACACACACAAAAAGAATATAACAATAGTAAGGCCTGCAGTTTCCAAGGTAGCTGCTCCCAGCTTTTTGCGACCCACCTGACATCAGGTCGCGACCCACCAAGTGGGTCCCAACTCGCAGTTTGAATAACACTGATCTAAAAGTAGCGAGAGAGGAAGCCTGATGAAAGGAAGCCTCTGGAGAAAGACTTCCACAATTGTGGAACCACCACTGAAAGGGCTCTGAACCACCTTGATCTAACCACACACACACACACAAGAGAGAGAGAGAGAGAGAGAGAGAGAGAGATATGTGGTTTAGCAATGGAAACATTCCAAGGTACGCCACGTACTTGCTCATCAAAACATGTTTAAAAATTGATGAACACGTTTATAAAAAGGAACAAAAGTTAATAGCGCTTGTGCCAACAGAGGGCTTAAAAATCAAAGGATCCTGGCATCATGCGTTTAAACTAAACTCTATTCTTCACTCCATCTATTTGCATACCGTAATTTAAGCACTAAGTTAAGCTGCCTTGAGGGCCTTTTGAAAGCCAAACGGCAAGATGGAAATATTATTATTTTTTTAAATTAAAATGTTCATGGAATAATGCTTTACAGGTTTCTTGATGGAAGAAAGCCCTGTGTCTTCGTGTGTTATGCCAATTGAAGCTGCTGTTTTCTTTGGTGGTTACTCTGTCTTACGCAGCAGTAGTGTAGATGTTCTTTTTCTAGTTAATTGGGCATTATTATCTGATCAGTAGTGGTTTTTAAAAAAAAAATCCAAAAAGCTTTAACAAAACAGAAATGAAAAGCATATTACACAGTGGGTTCGTCTGAAACAAGTGGTAAATCCAAGATCCAACATGTTAGGAGTTTTGATTCACTCTTTAATCTGCAAACTCATAAGAATTTGTCGGGGAACACTTGGCTTCCCCTTCATAATGGACCATGGTATATTTGCCTATATGGGAGTAAACACACAAATGCTGACATTTTCCTTGTTAGCTTCTTAGTTTCGTGACCTACCCAAAAACCAGGTTGTGACCCACTGGTGGATATTGACCCACAGTTCGAAAAAAAAACCCTGTCTTTTATGTTTTTGAATTATTGTGTTGGAGAAGATTCTTGAGAGTCCCCTGGAGGGCAAGGAAATCAAACTGGGCAATCCTACAGGCAGTCAAGCCTGATTGCTCCTTGGAAGGACAAATCCTGAAGCTCAGATATTTTGGCCACCTCATGAGAAGAGAGGACTCTTTAGAAAAACACCCAAACCCATGCTTGGAAAGATGGAAGGCAAAAGGAGAAGGGGGCAGCAGAGGATGAGATGGTTAGAGAGTGTCACCAAAGCGATGAACATGAAGTTGGGCGAACTCCGGAAGCTAGTGGAGGACAGGGAGGCCTGGCGTGCTGTGTCCAGGGGATCACGAAGAGTTGGACAAGAATTAGCGACTGACCAGCAACAACTACCATTTATGCTGCTTCGCTGTGTTTTGGGGAGGGAGGTGCATTAACTCTTCCAACTGCATCTCGGGGGGAAACGTTAGCCCAGGCCCGAACGGAGGCACGAGCGCGCCCATGGCTGGCGCCGAAACCGTGCCCCCAGGACGTTGCCCCGCCCGATGCGTTGCTCCAACACACCTCCCTGCACCCGGAAACGCTCCATTTTGGACCGTAATGGAGACTAGGGTGGGCGGGCGGGCCGAAGAGCGCGCTGTTTTGCGCGTGGACTGCATGCAATGCCACCCCGCCGCTGCCCGGCGCCCATGGCTCGCGCCACCCCGGGCAACAGTGTTAGCCCCCTTCACTTACGGTTTCTTGCTCCACTGTGTTTTCAGAGACCACTCTGAAAGTGAGTGCCTGAGGCTTGTCTTCATTCTGACTGAACCTACCTGCCCCCGTTCTCTATGTGCAACTTTTTCTCCCTCATCTCAAACCCTTCCACAGAGTTGCAGGTGCACCAAAAGAACTCCGACTGATGTAAAAACTACTATTAGGGTGTCTGTAGCTGATGCCCATACGTAAGCCCCAGAGTGCCTGTGTGTTCACTTTTTTAATATGTGATGTTCTGTTGCAAGTCACTTTGTGCTTGTATTTAACAGGGATAAGTGATAGGAAAAAAACTGTGATCTGATGGAATAGTAAAATAAAGGAGTTTGATAAAGGAGAATCACTTGTCTCAGCATGTGCTGTACTCACTTCATGTGCATAACACGCCTGTAGTCTCGTGAGCTTCATCAAGTGGGTGAGTATTAGGGATATCATAGACTGTTAACAGATGTATATAAATCGATTGGAATTTTATTAAGTAATGGCAGGGTTGCCTCTGGGAGAAATCTCACACCAGGCAGCAGAGGGAAAGCTGTCAAAAGAAGGAGTGAGGCAGTGGTTCCCAAACTGTGAACTGGAGCTCCCCGGAAGAGCCACAGAATCCTTATGAAAAAACTTGCCCCCCCTATAGATCAGATCAGAAACCTTTATTGGCATCGCAAGTGCTTGAAACAAAACAACCAATAATATAATCAACAGTAACCTGCTGTGACGTTGTCAGTCCAAACATTACCCCGCACCGCTCAAGAAAGACACCAGAGCTTGGAGTTAACAGGGCCACTTTATTAACTATGTACAATTTTTAATGCAGCAGAGCATGACCTAAAGCGTGCGGGATCTTTGGGGAAACGGCCCTAGCTGTCTGCCTCCCCGGGGTGATCTGGATGACCACACGGGCGTGCCATCTGACTCCCGACTCCGGCTCGTCATTGCCAAGCCATCATCGCCTACCCAAAGGCAGAGGCAGCGTGACCAGCGGCATCATGCGGGGGCGGGGAAGATGGCGAAACGGAGCATGACGCAAGGGGCGGGCTGCCGCTCACCCGTTCGTCTCTCCCAGCGTTCCGGCAGCATGACACCGCTGAGTGTCACCGCTCAGACTCGCCCCGGCTGCAGCCCAAGGGTAGCTTTGCTGAGTCCGATCAGGGGACAGCCTGCCAGCCTCACCGAGCCGGTTGAGCAACTTATGAGCGGCCTGGCCGATCCACCACCACAACCTCTGATGGACGCCAATTCAACAAACTTACCTACCCCCCCCTGCATGCTACCTGCCATTTTAAGTGACCGGCTAATTAAACGCACCTCAACCTGCCGCAGGCTGGGGTAGGCGAAAAAACAGCCAGCCACGGCCAATTAGGCTGGAAGCCAAAAATTCCTGCGTGGTCCCGAAGCGACCAGCTAATCCCAGCCTGCTAAAAGGGAGGGCGGGTGGGGGACGCCAGTCGGAGCTCGAATGAGCAGTGGGCGGGGCGAGCGTTGGCAATAACCACGCTCACCCCGCCCCCGACCGCGTCATCAGTAATAGCCCCCACAAGCTCAGGCCTCGTGCCAGGTGAGGGGGCGGGGCAATGTGCGGCGACACATGATTGCACGCCGCCGGTCTTATTCCATTCACACAAAGTTGGTCATAGCACACATCAATCCCCCCAAATACAGTTTTTTCCAGTCATTTTATCTCTTATACCTTAGCAAAATTGTGCAGATGACTGTGTCTGCTAAAAATCAAGTAAAGAGCTTTGGAGATCATACAGGTACGTATTTGCACCCTTCCTTCTAGCAGAAAACACAGCTTATCCCTCTCCCGGGCGGTATATCTGTGTGGTCCACATGTTGTTGCCGCAGGTCATCATATATACAGCAAGTAAACATCATATGGGTTAGAGACTCAATAGTACTGTTATCGCAGGGACAGAATCTTCCGCTCTGCTCCTTTCCTGAAAATCTGCCCCATAATAAATTGGATGGACAAAATCCATCATGTGGCTTCCCTCAGAAAACCCTCCGCACAAACCAAAATACAAGGGTGCAAGAGTTGGAGGGTGCAGAGTACAAGAGTTGGAGGGTGCAGCTTATGCCAGCAAATTCAGGAGGGCCAGAGGCTCATAGGGGACCAGAGGTTTGCCGCGGGCCAGATAGAATCTCTCCGAGGGCCACATCTGACCCCCGAGTGGGGTTTGGAGACCCCTGACCTAAACCTTTCCCCTGGCAAACTCTGCCTTGGTTCTCCTGCAGCAGAGCCTGTAAGGTCCATATCAATTTTCTCTCAGACTCCACCAGCCCAACTGCAGTCCTGTCAGAGTTCCCTCTGAAAAGATGTGGGAATAAACTGAGACTGCTTCTCAGTGAGACATGCACACAAGGCGCATGTGCGCTAGAAGGGAAAGCAGGCAAACTGAAAGGCGTATTGAGAAAGCACAGAGTTAAGGAGATGATGACCTGGAGGAAGAGTGGGCCAGGGATAACCTTTACTAAAGGAAAGGAGAGGTGTGCATGGCATGTAAAGTACTTGCTCTCTGAGGTGAAATTCTTAGGTAGAGTTTGGGGACGCACGTTTGGTGCTGCATAGGGTTTGTGTTACCTCACGTGATTAATGCTAAACATATGGCAAAGCTTCTTCTGGGATTGGTGCCTTAATATCACACCAGGTATGTTAGAACGATCTGGTGTAGCTACTTGAAAAATGCGTCCATGGGGACTTTACTTTTTAACAGAAAAAGAATGGATCGGCAGCTTCAGATTAACCCTCTGCTGACTGACAGCATTTCAGTATCTTAAGTGCTAGAAGGGCCTGCGAAACCTAGTTTCAGATCCATGTTCAGGCACAGCTGAATGTAACTTGGTACAAATTATCTGAACTTCATTTCCACAGGTACACAATGGAAAATGCTAGGAGAGTAAGAGTGCAATCCTAACCAACGTTCCAGCACTGGCAAAGCTGTGCCAATGGAGTATGTTCTGCATCCTACAGTTGAGGGGGGGGGCAGCGTTGGCATTCAGCTGGTACGCTCGGCGGGAGGAACGGGTGAGCGGCAGCTCGCCCGTAGCGTCCCGGTTCGTTTCACCGTCTTCCCCGCCCCCGCGGGGGCGAGGAAGACGGCGAAACAAACCGGGATGCTACGGGCGAGCTGCCGTTCACCCGTTCCTCCCGCCCAGCGTACCGGCTGAATGCCGATGCTGGGGGAGGGGCAGTCTTGAAGGCCTCCTCAAGGTTAGGGAATTTGTACCTTTACTTCAGAGCTGCATTGCCCTTACCCTGGTGCTGGAAAGTTGGTTAGGATTGCCCCCTAAATGATAATAGCAGTGTAGCACAATTTTAGATTCAAAAGCACTATACAAATGTTTAATAACTAGCTTTCTCTGTATATAAAAATAACATGTAATGGGAAGGAGTGGGTTATAACTGGTCATTAAATGAGTAGCCCTGATCATAACTTCCCCGAGCAATTTTAACCTACTTTTTGCTAAGTTTTTAAGTATTTTTGTGCTGCAGTGAAATCCCAGTGCACTATTTTGAAACATTCCTATTAATATTACTAAATGTGTTTTCCTCGTATTTAGGATTTATTGCTTACTGGATTTTTTATTTTTTTTTGCTAGAAAAACTAGCATTTACCCATGAGACAGAACTTAGCAGGTATTATAATCTTTCATAAAAATATATCTCCAGTTTTTAAAAGTGCATTATTTACTTGAAACACACTATATATGTAGATATAGGTATCAATAAATGTCTGTTCTTCCTTGTTGTTCCACACAAATGATATACTCAGTAGAATTTGTAGCTCGGCTAAACATTTGTTTAGGTAATTGTAAAAGCAAAGCTGTGCATTTGGGAGCAAATACACCAGGTACATAAATGCATATTCATACATTATTGTGGAATTTACCTCAGAATAGGCAGAGATTATAGAGTGTGTTTGCACTTTTGTTTTTGCAATAAGACATTGATGTGTTCCAGTCCTGAGACTGAAGGTCTGTTAACCACTAACAGAGAAAATTAAAAATAGAACTGTTAATCCAACCCTTGAAAACATTTATTCCCACTCTCTCCTGTCAGCCTTTTGCATAATTTGCTTATTGAAATGATTGTGAGCTGAGGGCAGTAGTGTCATGTAACCGGTACGCTGGGCAGGAGGAACGGCTCGCCCGTTCCTCCCGCCCAGCGTACCGGTTACATGACACTACTGGCTGAGGGTGCAATCCTACCCATTGCTGGGGTAGGAGCGCCAGCCAGCCAGCACCCTATCCAGCGCTGGGTAGGTGGAGGCTGGAGCCTCCCTGTGGCAAGGGAGTGTGCGTTCCCTTACCGTAGGGGAGGCTCTCCTATGTGCTCCTCAAATCTGTGCCCACTGAAGAGTGGGCGCAGATCCGTGGACACCGTGCGACTCCCCTGACAGGCTTAGGATGTGGCCGTATAGCCACCTCCCAAGCCCACCCACGTCACACCCAAGTCCCGCCTCCCTCCCTCCCGCCAATCCCCATGCCGCCTTGGCACGGAGCCTCCCTCGCGCAAGGGATTGCAAGGGATGTGTGTGCATGTTTACATGGTTATGTTGTCAACCAAGGACCTTCATAAAGCCAACCGTCACCTACCTGGAAGGGTTCTCTGTACTTGAGTATGGATGGTTCTTCCTACTTTGAAGATGCCATTGTCTTTATAAAGGCACAATTCTAACCTGGACTTAGACTGGCACGAGTCCCTTGTGCCAGCCCAGGAGTATTGCAAACATGCCGTAAAGCATATTCGGACCATTCTAAGTGTCAGGGAGGATGGCTCATGTCCTTATGGTGTGTTTGCAACATTCCTAGGCTGGCACAAAAGATTTGTGCTAGCTGAACCTGCTAACCGGAAGGTTGGCAGTTCATGACCATGCGATGGAGCAAGCTCCCATCGCTTGTCCCAACCTAGCAGTTCAAAAGCATGTAAAAATGTAAGTAGATAAATAGGTACCACTTTGGTGGTAAGGTAATGGCGTTCCATGCACCTCGGCGTATAGTCATGCCGGCCACATGACCACAGAAACTTGTCCTTGGACAAACGGTGGCTCTTCGGCTTAGAAACGGAGATGAGCACCTCACCCTACAGTCGGTCACGACTAAACCCATTTGGTTGTGGGGAAACCTTTACCTTTTAACTCCAGATTAGGATTTTGCCCTAAGGGACCTTTCAGATGCTATATCTCAATGAACAATTCTTGGAATCTACAGAGGTGATTGAAGTGAAGCAGTACATTTAAATTTGCCCCTGCAGGTCAGATAATTCTTTTTTTGCTATGATACAATTTTAGTACCCCAGCTCCGTAGATTAAAATGAATAGTAGTTGTTTTTTTTTAGTTTAACTGAAACTCCCTTATTTTCAAATATGACATTGAAGAGTTCGTCTTCTCCAGACTCTATCTAGGTGATTTGAGAATCTATCACGGTTTCTAAAGTGAAGATAGGTTTGCCAAAATGCCTTGAGGATGGGATGGCATTTGGCAAATGGATGCTAAACTCCTCATTCTGAAAAGTGGGTCCCTGTGCTTCAATCAATGAGATGCTTAGAAGAACTAAAAGAAATGCCTTCCCCAATCTATCTTCCTACACAGGTCATGTATCTGAGGGTACAATCCGAACCAACTTTCCAGCACTGGCTTAGCTGTGCCAATGGGGCACGTGCTGCATCCCGCAGTGGAGTAGTAGTCACAGAGGTCTCCTCAAGGGAAGGGAATGTTTGTTCCCTTGCCTCGGAGCTGCTTTGCCCTTACTGGAAAGTTGGTTAGGATTGCGCCCTTAGTTTTACAGCAAATTAACATAATCAAAATTGTCCTGACTTTATCGTTTTTGTTAGGCTACTCTTGATTTTTTTTTTTCAAATTATGAAATCTGTTCTGTTATTTTTCTATCCTCTTCTCCTGTTTTTGTTCTTATTAGACTGTAAGACTGCTAGAGTTGTGCTCCTTTCACCCTCGTATACTGTTTTGCCATTTTAGGAACATAATGAGGTTGATCTTTTTCTTATTCTCGAACTGATCGATCAACCCCAGGATCCACGGCACCCGGGCTATGAGCCAGTAGAGCCAGCCTTAGTGCTCTGCCATGCTGTGTGGAGGCAGAGCTGGGTTGTCCGAGGGGTTCTTCTGCTAGTGGGGAGCCAGCTGTTTTTGCATGTGTACCGGTGGCCCTTGTCATCCTTGGCTATATTAAAAGGTAGTTGGGATTTGGGAAAGGATCTGAAATAACCTTTGTATCTATTTTCATTTTAATGATGCTCTAGAATTAGAAGGGCAAGCATCAGGGACATTTTTTGATGTGTGTTCCCTGAAAAGTTGCAGCTGGGGGTGGGGGGCAGTAGCTTAGCCCCCCCCCCATGGAGTCTGCCTTTTTTGAAACGTTCCAAGGTATTTTCAACTGTAAAGTGTTTGCAGATGTTATCCGTGTATTGCTTCCATTCCAGTGACACTACAGGCGGTTAGGAAAATGCTGTTTCAATGTCACATCTCAAAATGAATTTGCGTTCGATTCCAAACTGGATCAGTTTCATTTGGTTTCCAACCTGGTCTGGTCACTCAGGATGCAATCCTAAGCAACTTTCCAGCAACAGGGTAAAGGCAATGCAGGTCTGAGGCAGTGGTGTTATTCTACCGGAACGCTGGGCGGGACATCCAGGTGATCAACAGCCCGCCCGTTGCGTTCCGCAGCGTTACGCCATTTGCGTAATGTATGCAAGCGGCGTAATTGGTTACGCAAACGGCGTAATGCTGTGGAACGCGACGGGTGGGCTGTCGATCACCTGGATGTCCCGCCCAGCGTTCCGGTAGAATAACACCACTGGTCTGAGGTTAGGGAACAAACTTTCCCTTTCCTTGAGGAGGCCTCCGTAACTGCCCCCCAACTGCAGGATTAGCAAATGCCCCATTGGCACAGCTAAGCCAGTGCTGGAAAGTTGGTTCGGATTGCACCCTCAGATACATGACCTGTGTAGGAAGACAGATTGGGGAAGGCATTTCTTTTAGTTCTTCTAAGCATCTCATTGATTTTCAGAATAATTGACCATAGTTTCTTTGCCATACAGCTATGATTCTGATCCTTTCTGGAGAGCCTGTTGTGCCAGTCTTGTCTCCCATGCTGTCCTACAAGTTCATAAAACAGCTGGGTGAGACCATTCAGAGGGTGCTATCACAATGCACGACACCCAACTGTCACTCCCGTCTAATCCTTGGGAAGCAGTGGAGATTCTAAACCAGTGTGTCTGGGATCAGTCATGAACTGACTGGGGCAAGTGATCTGAAGCAGAATCCAAACAAGACACATTGTTCGTTGGAAATGTGATAAATCTAGGTGTAGGATTTTCCCTGTTTGGGACCGGGTTGTATTTTTGGTGCAATCTTGGATCAGGCATCACTTCTGGGTATAGAGGTAACAGTAGTGGCTAAGTGTGTCTTTTGTCAGCTTTGGTTGATACACAAGCTATACCTGTTCTTGGACAAAAAGGATCTGGCCATGTTTAATTATGCTTTAGTGAAACCCTAGTTGGGTTACTGCAACACATTCCACGTGGACTGCTTTTGAGATGTGTTCAAAAACTGCACATGGTTCAGAATAGTTAATAGCTTTTATATTGCTTTTCTGTATACAAATTTGGTAAACTGAGGGCACAATCCTAACCTGCAGTTAGGCCAGCACAGTTAGGCCAGCAGAGTTTGGCCGGCACAAGGGCCACCATAAAGTGCGTTTGGACCACCCTTGGAGTTAGGGAGGATGGCGCACGTCTGTGTGCTGGTCTCTGACTCTGAGAGTGGTCCAAACCTACTTTACGGAGTCCCTTGTGCTGGCCAAATTTTACTGGCCTAACTGTGCTGGCCTAACTCCAGGTTAGGATGGCACCCTGAGTTGCTCTGTTAAATGGAAAGACAATATTTTATTTTTTAACCAGAAATATTTTTAATAAATAAATAGGCCTCTTCATATATGCGAACCCTCCACCCCAATGAATGCTTCTGAATATAGTTCCAGGCCCGACATGCTTTGTTAGCTCTGCGGTTGTTGTTGTTGTTGTTGTTGCTGTTGCTGTTGCTGTTGCTGTTGTTGTTGTGCTGATGTTATTTGAAAGATTACTACTGGGCCTAGGTGATGCAACTTCATGCCCATATTTTCAAAATTCATATCCTTCAAAACATTGTAATGTCTAAGAAAATAACAGTTTATTTTTTTAGAAGATGTATTGTTTTGAAGCCTGATTGCTCCCTGGAAGGACAAATACTGAAGCGCAAGCTGAAATATTTCGGCTACCTCATGAGAAGAGAGGACTCTTTAGAAAAGACCCTCCTGCTGGGAAAGATGGAAGGCAAAAGGAGAAGGGGGCGGCAGAGGATGAGATGGCTAGATAGTATCACCGAAGCAATGAACATGAAATTGGGCAAACTCCGGAAGCTAGTAGAGGACAGGGAGGCCTGGCGTGCTGTGGTCCATGGGGTCGCGAGGAGTCGGACACAACTTAGCAACTGAACAACAACAAATTATTTTGAAAAGAGTAACTGCACTATAGCCTAGACTGTACAAAACAGAACAGAAAATATACGAAAAATAGGATTAGAAAATAATGACTTGAAATGGTGGCCAAAAACAGTGGTTTGGACTAGAAGCTACACCCACGCCAATGAGGCCTGTAGAGGAACAAGAAACGTAGGCAGAAATCAATAGGGCTATGGAAGAATAAAACAGGGCTAGTTAGTTCAAGGCAATTATCTAAGGAATGCATGTATGTGGATGACTTTGGATCAGACGGCAGAAACGTTTCATTGATCGCAACAGCCTGATTTCGATTTGGCTGTACACCTCGCCATTCTGGGGAACTTCAGGCAAGCAGAGGTATTCCATGCAATGAACCCTTTTTATTATTATTATTATTTATTGAATTTATACCCCGCCTATTGCCCGAAGGCACTCAAGGCGGCATTACAACAATATAAAATATAAAAACTTAACATTAAAAACAATTTAAAACAATATTAAAATACAATAAAACTAAAACTAAAACAACAGAATTTAAAACAAGCCATGTGGATCATAAAATATAAAAAGTATAACCAGCCAGCTAGCCAACCTGTCAACGGTTAAAAGCTTTTTGAAATAAAAAGGTCTTCAGCCCCCGCCGAAAAGTTAACAAAGAGGGGGCAGTTCTCAATTCAAAGGGGAGGGTGTTCCAAAGTTGGGGGGCCACCACCGAAAAGGCCCTCTTCCTGGCCGCCGCCCCTCTCACTTCTCCTGGTGGCGGCACAGTCAGAAGGGCCCCCCCCCAGATGATCTAAGAGTACGGGTTGGATTGTATGGAAGGAGGCGGTCCCTCAAATACCCCGGACCTGAGCCGTAAAGGGCTTTAAAAGTCAAAATTAGCACCTTGAATTGGGCCCGGAACAGAACCGGCAGCCAGTGTAGTTGCCGAAGCAACGGCTCGACAGAGTCAAACCGACATGCCCCAGCAACCACCCGAGCAGCCGCGTTCTGCACTAGCTGTAATTTCCGGACCGTCTTCAAAGGCAGCCCCACATAGAGCGCATTGCAATAATCTAATCTAGATGTCACTAGGGCATGGGTCACTGTGGCCAGGTCCGCACAGCTCAGGTACGGCCGCAGCTGGCGAATCAGCCGAAGCTGAGCAAAGGCTCCCCTGGCCACCACCGTCACCTGGGACTCCAGGTGCAGCTGTGGATCCAGGAGAACCCCCAAGCTGCGAACCTGCTCCTTCAGAGGAAGTGCAACCCCATTCAGAGCAGGACGATAGTCCAATACCTGAGCTGTGGATTTCCGAACCAAAAGCACCTCTGTCTTATCCGGATTTAATTTCAGCTTGTTCGCCCACATCCAGCCCCCAACCGCCTCAAGACAGCGATCCAGAACCTCAACCGCCTCCTCAGAATTGGGGGGAAAGGAGAGATAAAGTTGGGTGTCATCAGCATATTGATGGCACCCCACTCCAAACCCCCGGATGACCTCTCCCAGCGGTTTCATGTAGATGTTAAACAGCATGGGGGATAAGATGGAACCTTGCGGCACCCCAAACCTAAGAGGTCGGGGTGCCGAACAAGCATCCCCCAGCACCACCTTCTGGGATCTGTCAGCCAGGAAGGAGTGGAACCACTTCAAAACAGTGCCCCCAAGCCCCAGCCCGGCCTGCTGACCCAGAAGGACACCATGGTATTGTAATTTGATATAGTTGTTTCTTTGGAAGCATCTCAGTTGCTTACTGTTTTTATATCTGGTTCTCACGCTTAATGGAATCCTTTGTATAAACTTTGTTTTATACTCGCATATACTCAGTGATATCATGCAGGGGTTACGCGGGGTTACGCGAGTACCGGTTTATAGGATTACAGCTGGCCCCGCCCATTCGCCCGCCCACTCGTCAACTCCGCCCTCTGCAACGTTTGAATTTCCTGCATGTTTGAGTTGCCTGCATGTTCTCAGAGCCAGGCAGGCAG
>JAJKFI010000135.1:2736842-2774270 GCA_029204185.1 Lerista edwardsae | reverse complement strand
CTGTTGGGTCAGTTTAAAATCATCTGAGGCCTCAAAAAGGGCTTTTTTCATGTCACTTCCTGCCACGACATCACTTCTAGCTTATGACGTCACTTCCGGTGGGCGGGTCCCGACACGTGCCAATCAAAAGTGAATACCTGTTCTTAAATAATTTAGATGACACCACTGCATTGGGGGATATGAACCGACCAGCAGTGCAGTGTGCCTTGTCAATTGTCAAAAACTAATGGGTACCCTGAAAATTTAGTGCATTGTCAGTGTGCCTGGAGATGAACAAGGTTGAAAATCACTGAGAGCGCAATCCTATATCCCCGTTGTGCCAGTGCTGCAACCTGGCCAAACACTGGTGCAAATGTGCCGTCAAGCGCATCAGCGTTGGCGGTATGGTGCTGGACTAGTGCCAGCGGGCACCTCCGCGACCGCCAGCAGCGCCGGCCTTGTGCTGGTTGAGCGTTGGTGGCACGTGGTCAGCTGTGGGCCTCGCCGAGGGCATTCCAGAGGCGTGCCGGTGCGTAACTGGGTGGCACAGTGGGCGGAGACAGGAGTTGTGGCGCAGGACGGCCGTAGTGCCAAACCCCATCTCCGGCGGCCCCAATTCGGGCCGCTCCTCCGCACGTGCACCTGCGTCTGCAAAACAGCAGGCACAGATCCGAGCAACCCCATTGGGATGACTGGGGCTTACGTGAGTGTAAGGGGAAACCCTCCCCTTGGCCTGCATTTCGCTGCTGCCACCTCCTAATGGGCTTTAGGATACAGCCCTGTTATGTCGGCCTTTGTTGGCCTTACTGGGCTGCCCATCTTGTGAGCAGATTGCGGACTGAATGTAAGTGGTGGGGGAGAATTCCCTGCCGCTTCTCTCTTCCCCAGTATGTGAAAAGAGCAATAGAGGTGGACGAAACCTGCTTGTCTCCAGATTGCTACCACCCATGGGTGCCAGATATCCTTAGGGTATAAGGATCCTCCCCCCACAAGTTTCACCCCACCTGTTCCTCCCCCCACAACTGCAGGCCTGAACTAGATTGATTTGGGAGCCCCCACGGACTCCGATAAGTAGGGGTGTTTGAAAGTAGTGGTGCTTTTTTTCCAGATTTTGTGATTTGCAAGAAGGAAAACTGCGTTGTGTGTTTTTATTCTAACTTCTCATTCCAAGTTCTATTTTTTTTATTAATTTTAAATGCTTTAGAAGTGTACTAGGCAAGTGATAGCAGCAATATGGTGTCAACAGATGCAGCCACAGTATTATTTCTAATTGGAAATTCTATTTTAATTTTGGAAAGTATCTTAAACACCAAAACACCCAATGGCATGGTGTTTGGTGCTATTATGTGTGTTTAACAAAACAACAACAACACTTTTCCTGATAAGTCTTGATTCAGTCAAAAATGAATGCAGAGAACTGGACTCCCAAATTCCATGTTAAAATCTGACTAATCCTAGCAATTGGCATAGTGGTAGACTTCTTCAGAGACTATAGAAAACATTTGCCAAGCCTTCTTAACACCATTGTGGCCTTCATTGCCACTGAAGATATGAGTGGCTCCATGGATTTATTTATTTATTTATTTATTTATAGGAATTTGATATATCCACTTGGCATTCTTAGCACAGTGCAAGGTAATAGTACCCTTTTTGGTGGATGGGTTGAATTTGAAGTCACATAGCTGGGACTGAGCAAAGGAAGGACATATTTCTGAATAGTATTCAGACAGATCCTGCCCAAATCCACCTGATACCATTGGCATGTCCTTAACTGTGTGCCATCATAATCAGTGAACACTGTTGTATAAAATAATAATGAAGTAATAATCTTCAAGGGTTGCTTTGTGGGTAAATGAAGGACTATAAACTGCATTGTGTATTAGAAGCTTTAAAATTACAAATAGGCATGCTTTTCTATATTGAAAGGTGCAATATGCCATGATGTTTAACTGTCCTTGCTTAAATAATAGCAGTGATTTCAGAAGGACGAAGAACAAATGCCTCTCGGTATATGGCATTGTGTACCCGGGAATAATTTTTCTTTGCTTCGTGATACTCATTTCACAATCAAAGAATTTGTTAATGAAACAGAATCCTGAACAATATCCTCCAAGGGTGACTTGGAACACAATTATCATCAGGGTTATCAACAAACGTACTGAAGACAGTTTCCTTGTCCATGATCATTAGATCTTATATAAAGTAAATTGAACAACGTCTTTTCTTTATGAAAAAAGAAAACCAAGAATCCTTGGTTTTAGCTGGCTTGAGTTAAGCCAGTGTTGATAAATGTAGTCTATAGCATTGCTCCTTAAACGTTTTAGACCGGGACCAACTTTTTAGAATGGCACTCATGTCGGGATCCATGGGAAGTGATGTACTAGCCAGAAGTGGCATCATCAAGGAGGAAGTGCCATCACTGTGATATAACAAAATGACTCTGCTGGAATGCAAACTGGCATTCTTGGAATGCCGCAATTGCACAGCCATGAAACATTCCTAACAGAAAGCAGGATTAGGATAAAATATTATGTGAAAGCACTGAGCTAAAACCAGTGGTGGAATCTAAAATGGGAGGATCCGGAACGCTGGGCGGGACTAACCTGTGAGTGGAATGCTACTCTGGCCTAGCTCCGCCCACATGCCGCCATTCGCCCGGCTCCGTGGTGGCCGCGGTGCTGCAAAGTGCTTGTGGCCTCAGAGGGGGCACCTGCTCACCGGGGGTGGGGGGGCGCCGGGTGCCGTGGGCGAGCGGCGGTGGGGCACATCCATGGAGGGCAGCCCGTGCGGCAGGCGGGAAGGCGGCGGACCCGAACGGACAGGCTGCCACTCAAGGTTAGTCCCGCCCAGCATTCCGGATCCTCCCGTTTTAGATCCCACCACTGGCTAAAACCAACATTAAAATAAAAAGTTGCTTGAAAATTCAAACTGCTAACACTCTTGTATAGCAAGAGTCATGTCTCCAGCTTCCAACATGGCTGCTACCAGCTTTCCGCAACCCTGACCACCAAGTGTCTCCCGAACCACAGTTTGGGGAATGCTGGTCTATAGAATTGTATAGAATCCGCTTGGGCAGGGTGGATTCTGAGACTCTCAGGGACACAGCAAGAGGCCCACAGAAATGGTGCTGGATTGTTGGGTGACACTGGCAAGGAACGTCCAGATAGAGGGGCACCTTTGATGTATTAGTAATTGGATCTGCATTTATAGCTATTTTTTAAAGTGAATTGGCTGTAAACATGATATGACCAGCAGGCTAGGATCGGATAGGTTCTCTATTAATGATAGTCACCTGCACTGCAGAAAACGTGCCTGGAGCTAGAAGCTAGAAAATATTCACAGTAGTAGCGTTGGACCTACAGATGTTGGGTGGAATTAGGATTTCTGAGCAGGAAATACGTTTCCCACTCAGGCAACACAAAAGACCGTTGGTCAGGATGATAGTGATAAAATGGTCATTGATAAAATGGTCCTTTTGGAAGAAAGCTACTCTTTCACCTTCCAAAAGATGGTGGGAGGAGTTGGAGTTGGGCTCTTAGAATGCACATCCTCTGAGCGTTCTTCCTTTCTTCCTCTCTTCCAGACTTTTTGTCAAAGATGGCACTGTCGCTCGACTGCCAGAAGTATTGTGTGAGGGAGATAGGCAATGTCCTTCTCACCAGTGAATTCTTTCATTGTTCCAGTTAATTCTAGTTTGCACCCTGAAAACAATTCTGTGCTTGGAAAACAATTCGTAACACAAGAGATCACCACAAGAAAATGTTCTGCAGGCATTCCTTGGACTGCTAAAAAGTGGGGAGCCCTACTATTGTTGTTCAGGTTTTTTTTTTTTTTTTTGAAGTAAATAAATCTATTCTCTGCCACAAAAAGCAGAGGAGGGGAAAATTTGGAAGTGCATTTGGATTTAAATATATAGGCTTCTATGTAAATACATTGTTACTGTATTGGTGTGCATTAGCATCCTACATACAGAGAAAAAAAATATTAGGTTTAAAAAAAATCCCAAAACAATTAAAGTAAAAAATGTTCTGGTAATTAACTATTATTTTTCACAAAACTAGTCTAATTATGTACCAGTCATGCTGAAATGAAAGGTCACTAACTACAGATGCATAATTTCCTTCTGATAGATTGCTGTTTGAAAATAGGTTTATGACAATTATGTGATTAATTTCCTTTCATTAAACAGCATTATGAAACTTCATGTTGCATTCATCTGTTTATTACTGTTACTTTTTCTGTTTAGTTGGAATTTAATGGTGGATGCAGTCCAACCTCAATAGAAAATTCAGGTAGGTAGCCATTACCTTCAGAATGGTCACTGACTGCATTAATTATATGATGCTTATGGATGCTGGATTCTGTATAATCACTTGCCCATTCTTTTTCAGTCCAAGAAACCTCAGATGCTTGAAGATATCCTTATCTGAGCATCACAGTAATTTCTGTTCCATGTGTCACCACATAATTGCATATTGTGATCAATATTTTCTGCATGACAGTTAATCAGCATTTTTTTTTTTTTGCAATCTATGGGCCTACACAGTTTAAGGCTTACTGTATATAATCATGTATACGTTGAGAAACTTACGCCTAAAAATTGCCTTGAAAAGCCTGACTTCAACTTATATTTGGGGGACTACGGTAAATGCCTTGAATCACATGATGGGTGGAGAAAGGCCCTAGGTGTTCTGAGTGCAATTACAAGCCAGGAAGCTGCAGAGCCTTCTGAGCATGCTCAGAAGCAGCTCAGGAAAATGAAAGGGCCCACGGAAAGTATAACTGAGCCACACTGCGCATTAACTCAAAAGTAGGCGGCCATGCCATGGTGCGTTAGAAAGGGCAGTCCAAGAGGAAAGCAACGCCATCGGAATGGTCCCGATCCGATGGACGTAGCCCCCAAAAACACTCGAGAAGGAAAGCCCCTCCCTCTGGGCGGAGAAGTATGGAAAGCGAAGCCGAGCTACACAGTTGAGTTTACTCACGAGTAAACAAGCGTTTCACCTCCACCCCAGTGGTGTCATCTAAATGATTTAAGAACAGGTACTCACTTTTGATTGGCACGTGTCGGGACCCACCCACCGGAAGTGACGCCATAAGCCAGAAGTGAGGTCGTGGCAGGAAGTGACATGAAAAAAGCCCTTTTTGAGGCCTCAGATGATTTTAAACTGACCCAACAGTTGCAACACAGCACCCCCAGAACATGTTAAGGAGGCCTGGCATCATGTTAAAACCCCAGAGCAGCTCATTTTTCAGTGGCAAGGCAAGGCAAGGCTCCGCTTGCTGCCTGCCTGCCTGCCTGGCTCTGAGAACATGCAGGCAACTCAAACATGCAGGAAATTCAAATGTTGCAGAGGGCGGAGTTGACGAGTGGGCGTGCGAATGGGCGGGGCCAGCTGTAATCCTAGAAACCGGTACTCGCGTACCCCCTGCATGACATCACTGCTCCACCCCCTTATTCTCTTTGTACCTATACCAGCAAAATAGCTGGTATTGATCCCAGGAGACCCATACTGGAAGCAATCAGGCATATTTTTACCTACCTCTCACAAGGGTTGGGCCCTTGATTTGTGTTGACTAGACTCAAGTTGCACAAAAGCATTGTTTTTCACTACTCGAGATGCCTTAAGTCATGGACAGGACTGACCCCAACTTGACTCAAACTTAGGGCCAGTGGCTCTAAAAAAAGAGTTGGGACTCAAAATGACTTCTGACTCTCTTCAGTGTCTTTGTGTACTTACTTTGTGTACTTACTTACTTACTTACTTACTTACTTAAGGTAAAGGTTTCCCCTTACTTACTTAAGGTAAAGGTTTGTGACCAACTGTAGGGGGCTGTTCCCATCTCCATTTCTAAGCCTGTAGAGCCGGCGTTTTGTCTGAGGACAAGCTTCCGTGGTCATGTGGCCGGCATGACTCTACGCCATAGCGCACGGAACCCCGTTACCTTCCCACTGAAGGGGTCCCTATTTATCTACATGCATTTAGGTGCTTTTGAACTGCTAGGTTGGCAGGAGCTGGGACAAGCGACGGGAGCTCACTCCGTCACGCAGTCTTGAACTCCCAACCTTCCGGTTGGAAAGCCCAGCAGCAGCGGTTTAACTTGCTGTGCCACCACGTCCCATACTTACTTACTTACTTACATACTTACTTACTTATTTTGCTGCTGCTTCTGTGTCATGCCAAAGACTTCATGGGTGATGTGGAAGCCGGCCTTCAGGCCAACAGCAGCAGTAGACGTGGTGGGAAGAGGGTAGGCTGGTTCTGGTAGGAGGCAGAGGGTGGAAGGGAGGAAGAAGATGTAAGATGTTTCTGCTGCATGAGGCTGGTGGAAGGGGCCAGAAGGCGGGGCAGCCGGCCCACTGGGGAGGGGGCTCTTTGCCATTGGAATGAACCAACGACTTTCTTCTCTGGACAAGAAAAGGAGGGCAGACAAGGAGGATGGGGGGAGGGGGGTTCTTGCACTGTTTTGCAGTTATACTGGCCCACATTCAGGGCCCAATCCGCTCCAGCTTTCCAGCACCAAGGTAATGCAGCTCCGAGGTAAAGGTACAAACATGACCTTGGTGAGGTCTCTGTGACTGCTCCCAACTGCAGGATGCAGCGCATGCCCCACTGGAACAGCTATGTCAGTGCTGGGAAATGGGCCCAGCGTACCGGGTGAATGATGCCACTGGTTAGGATGGTGCCGTCAGTCTGCAGTCTGAAGACCCTCCGGCAACAGCAGCAGAAAATGATGACCTCTGCTGGGAGCTCCAGAGTCCTTCTGCCAGTTGGAGTAGACAGTCCTGGACTGCATACAAACATGATCTATATAAGGCAGCTGCATGTAGTCATACAATCTTCTTTTTCGTTCTGATATTTCGCCCCTTTGAAATGAAATTTGTCTGTGTTGGCCTTTCTGGGCAATTTTGTACGCGCACATTGATGCGGAATTCGATCGTGTTCTGGACACTGTTTCCAAGTACTTTCAAGAAATACTTACATCTTGGTAAAAGAGCTTATTTTTTTTTTACATTAGGTGGTAAAAGTTAAAATATTCCATAATAATTGGGGGGGATAATTTCTTGTGACACGTCCCCCCCTTTTTTCCGGTTATCTGCAAAGTGTACGCCCATTGTCAGTTTAACAGGGTAGTGCTTGTATAAACATTCTTGTTTCGCCTGTTCCATGTAATAGTTTCTTGTATCGTTATTTCTTCTGACCCTGCTATCTGAAACCAATTATAGGAGATCCATTTGGACTGCATCTATTTTCATAAGAAGCCCAGGCAGTAGAGATGAATATCAACATCAAATATGATTCTGAGTGCTTTGTTATTTATGTTTCAGAGAGATTTTGTAGCCTTCAGCTCTCAAGAATGTGTCACGCTGTGCTGTTTATACATTGAAGATATTAATGGCCGTAGATGTCATTTTTCATTTTAACATCTCAAATGCAACAGGCTGATAGGTTAAACATTCCTGTTTTTAGCAGAACGATATGAATGACATCTGTTTCCTTTTTTGAAACAAAAGCACAAAAAGGGGGGTTAGTGTATGTGTGTGTATGGATAGACAGATATACTATAGAATATTCTATATAGATTATACATTCTATATACTGTACATGCACACACACATACCTATAAAATATATGTATACATTGATTGAATAACTACTAAAAAAGGTAAAGGTTTCCCATAAGCAAATGGTCTAGTTGTGACCGACTGTAGGGGGCGGTGCTCATCTCTGTTTCTAAGCGGAAGAGCCGGCGTTTGTCCGAGGACAGATTTCCGTGGTCATGTGGCCAGCTTGACTGTACGCCAAGGCGCATGGAACGCCGTTACCTTCCCACCAAAGTGGTACCTATTTATCTACTCGCATTTTTAGGTGCTTTCGAACTGCTAGGTTGGCAGGAGCTGGGACAAGCGACAGGAGCTCACTCCGTTGCGTGGTCTTGAACTGCCAACCTTCTGGTCAGCAAGTTCAGCAACAGCAGTTTAACCCACAACGCTACCACGTCCCGGAATAACTAATAGAGTACGACTAAATTACTAAAAAATAGTTTCAATTTTTAGGCATTCTTAAAATAAGAAAAATGGGAGTTCCTGCATTTGATCAGATGTCAAACCCGTGGATTTGACTTAATGCAGAGGCTTCACAGCACCTTCTGGGTGCCACTGAAAGCACCTTCCAGTGCTTGGAGGTAATTGAAGGTAATTGAAGTCTTGGAGGTAATTGAAGAGCTTTCTGCAGATTTCATTATCCTCAGAAATCGGAATCTGCAGGGGGTCCTGGAGCAGATCGCCCACAGATACTGATGGCCCACTGTATATGTATGTGCATATGTACAATTCAATCAAAATCCCGAAAAATCTCAATGGCTCTTAAATCTCATAAGCATGAAATATCTGTAATCCTTATCTCATAAGATTTTTAAAGTACCAGGTGTGTATCCATTTATTTTTATTTTGCTTACACTTCAGCAATTTTAGAAGTCAGTGGAAATATTTGCCCATAAATATTTTACAGCAGTGAGTTCCCAAAACCATTCCAAATTCTGGATAATGTTATTTATTTTGAACACTTACGCTAACCATTGTTACATTAAGCCAGAGCCAGATTCATGGTCAATAGGCATTTACTTATATTACGCTTCCTAAACTTTTTTTCTTAATAATTTTCTTTTCAGATGATTTAAAACTAAATTTGTTTAATATTTAATGTACAATTTGGATCTGTGTTTGGTCATCACGCAAACCATTCATCTGCAGCTCATTGGAACGACAGGTCACATGGAGTTTCGTGCTCACGTTTTGTGTTTTAACTAATGCTTTTGTTGGCCAAAAGTTCATACGAGTGTCCAGGATTTAATTCCAAGAATTGGCAAACTCCATTCAGCATTTATTTTAACTCATTTATAGGGATGGGTTTTTTTAGTGATTTTTTTCCTCCAAAATTTGTTGATTAAAATAGTAAATTGTGGTGTTATGTGTTTTCATCCAAATTCTTATTCAAACTTGTACAAACAATGCTAAGCACAATAAGCAATATTAATGATTGCTAATATTATTGCAAATATTAATTAAGTGCTTTTGCATGGTTCTCTCTTTTTTTTTTGATAAGGGCAGGAAAAAAAGACAAATGTCTTTTGGTTAACGTCCATAACACAAAACTCAAGGTTAACGTCCAAAAATATTGCTTTATTGAAGTAATACAAGTGCTTCTGCAAACTGCAGATGGGATATTCATAGGGTTACCAGATACAAACTGGGACAGAGTGCCTCTTCATTTAACCATTGCATAAAAAGGGAATTTGGGTAGGTGCAGCTTTTGAAACCCTTCCGTGATGAGCTGCACCTGCCCAAATTCCCTCTGCTACACAATAGTTAAAGGTATAGGCACTCTGCCCCAGTTTGTATCTGGCAACTCTAGCTATTCAGAGCATAGTAAAGTATTGCAGTAGTGGTTTCCAAACTTTTTTTTTTGCGATGGGAATTAACGCTCTTAAAAGAGCTTCTGTTTTGCAAAGCTCAATAAAAGATGTATAAAGGTAAAGGTTTCCCCACGACTGAATGGTCTAGTCGTGACCGACTGTAGGGGGCGGTGCTCATCTCCGTTTCAAAGCCTGTAGAGCCGGAGTTTTGTCCAAGGACAAGCTTCCGTGGTCATGTGGCTGGCATGACTCTACGCCGTAGCGCACGGAACACCGTTCCCTTCCCACCAAAGTGGTCCTTATTTATCTACTTGTATTTAGGTGCTTTCAAACTGCTAGGTTGGCAGGAGCTGGGACAAGCAATGGGAGCTCACTCCGTCGCGCAGTCTTGAACTCCCAACCTTCCGGTCGGAAAGCCCAGCAGGAGCGGTATAACCCACTGCGCCACCACGTCCCCAAAAGATGTATACCCACTTACAAACTTAGAAAACAGATAACGATTTGGAAGGAGATGGGTGTGGGGGAGATTGCTTGCTTGCACAATACCCCCTGCAGATTTACAATTTACACTCTGGCTACAATCCTATGCACACTTTCCTGGAAGTAAGGCATTGAACACAATGGGACAACTGATATGCATAGGATTGTGCAGCCCAATCAGTTGCTCTTTATGCTAACTTAAAGGGCCCGGGTAGTTAATTTAATTCAAACAGTGGGTGGAGTTGACTGCTAGAAACAAAGTGCCCGCAGGCATTGGATTAAGGAAACAGCAACACATTTGGTGTTATCAAGTGCGAGACAACACAGTGAGAGCAACAACACGTACCCTTAATCTCGCTGCTGTATTTTCTCAGAATAGCGTTCAGGGGAACCCTAGAGTGGCAGGAATCCTTGGCGGTGAGTCTCCCTGCCCCCTTCTGCTACACACATGCATACCCTCCAGCTTTATCTGAACGCTTTATCTTTGGTTTATCAGGGAGAACGCTCAGTCGGCTGGCTGCCTTACTGAAAATTACTTCCTCAAAAGGAAGCAAAAGTGGTGTTTTTTCGTTAAATGAGGGCTTTTTTGTATGTTGAGGTGAATATCGTTTTTTGTCGCAATTTGAATGGGAATTCGTTTCATTTTGCGGTCTGTGTCGATCAACCCGTCCCTACTCATAGATAATTAATTTAGAAGTGAATTGCTGAAGCTGCCCAATCTTAACCAACGCTGGCTCAGCGGACTGTTCGGTCCATGTTGTATCCTGGGCTGGGGAAGAGCAGACGGGATGTCTCCTCGGGATAACGGGACATTCATCCATCGCTGGTGGAAATCCAAGCAGCCCCATGTCAAGGCTTCAAGTCCACAAGGGGGAATAGGATTTGACATGCACCACTCCTGGTGGGGCCATACCTGCTCCATAGGATGCCGCAGCTCTTCCTGTTGGCACAGGAACTGCGCAGGACTTCATGCTGGCACTGCTTACTCACCAGGTGTCACAACATGCTTCATGGCACATTTGCGCCCCTCCTATGCCAACACAGCAGTTGGATTTCTCTGCAGTAGAGGCGTGCCCTGGTGTCCACTGATTTGATATACACGGTTTCAGTTATTGACAATTACCGTGGATACTCAAACGCCTATTAAAAAGATAAAGGTACAGGTTTCCCCACGGCCGTAAGGTCTAGTCGTGACCGACTGTAGGGGGTGGTGCTCATCTCTGTTTCTAAGCCGCAGAGCCGGCGTTTGTCCGAGGACAAGCTTCCGTGGTCATGTGGCCGGCATGACTATACACTGAGGCGCACGGAATGCCGTTACCTTCCCACCGAAGTGGTCCCTATTTATCTACTTGCATTTTTACGTGCTTTGGAACTGCTAGGTTGCAGGAGCTGGGACAAGCAACGGGAGCTCACTCGGTTGCGTGGTCTCGAACGGCCAACCTTCCGGTCAGAAAGCCCAGCAGCAGTGGTTTAACCTGCAGCACTACCCCGTCCCTTGCAAAGATTAAAAAGGTAGGGGAACATTAAACCAATAGCTTTTTTTACCTTGTTGCAGCAAAACCACTGCTGTTCACCTATCTTTAAAGAGGTGTCCCCAGCATCCACGGTTTCAGGTATCCACAGAGGGGGTCCAGAAAGGAACTCCAGCAGATACTGGGGCATGCCTATACCTTAATTTTACCCAGTTCAATAATTGGTTTACTGAGAACCATTTCTGAAATTATAGTGGAAAAGAATACACGGCCCAAGAATAAACATTGCCAGTGATATTTTCTTATGAGTTAAACATGAGTTTTCCAAAACGATTTCCTGTTCCGTTTCTTTATCTTTTGTTTACTGTACTCTATATCATTGCGATAAGCGCACTGAAGTAGTCAGGTTTCCATCTTATGTCTAAAACATCGTTTATTAAAGGCTGACTCTGTAGCTTTAATTAAAAGAATTATAGCTGAAAATACAAATGAAGATCATTCCTTTTCACTCAGGGATGTCACCGAGGTCCCCCTTTCTTTTTTAATGAGCCTCGTCATTGTTCATAGTACGTAGAAATTAAGCTTCCCCAACCGTGATGCTGTACAGATGTGCCAGCTGTATCTCAGGCAATAGTGTCTGCTTGCACCCTGGGTCAGTACATGCTCCTGATGTTCTAGCGAAGCATCCCTAGAGGTGTGACACAAACCAAAGGTTCACGATTTCAAGGGATGAAGTTGCACTTTGGAAATAATCCACAATGACTGATTCTTCATTCACCCCCGTTCATGTTAATCAATTCTGGCAGAAATTGTATTGACTTTCTGCAAAGTGTGGTGCGCGCATTAGCTTTGGGAACGTGCCCTTCTTCCTCTCCAGATCGACAGCCCAGTCCTATGGCGCCGTGTCCTGCAGCAAAATGCCTACCGCTGCATCCTGTGGACATCGCGGCAGCTGTAGGAGGCACCTCGGGAGAAGGGGACGTTCTGAGCCTCCTCAAGTCTGCACCAGCTATTTTGCAGACACCGATTTGAGGGCCCGACGTGGACAGCATCCGGCAGTGGAGGCCTCCACCAGTCCTGTCCCCTCTCTGCCCCACCCCCACCCTGCCCCACCCTCCCTATGCCCCAAGAGAGCTCACCACCAGTGGTGGTGAGTCTTACCGCTGGGTAACTCCATATCCCTCCATATCACCCTGCCAACAAAGGTTCGCATAGTCAAAGCTATGGTTTTCCCAGTAGCAATGTATGGCTGTGAGACCTGGACCATAAGAAAGGCAGAGCGCCGAAGAATACATGCTTTCGAATTATGGTGTTGGAGAAGACGCTTGAGAGTCCCCTGGACTGCAAGGAGGTCCAATCGGTCAATCCTCCAGGAAGCCAAGCCTGATTGCTCCCTGGAAGGACAAATCTTGAAGCTGAAGCTGAAGTACTTTGGCCACCTCATGAGAAGAGAGGACTCTTTAGAGAAGACCCTCCTGCTGGGAAATATTGAGGGCAAAAGGAGAAGGGGGCGGCAGAGGATGAGATGGTTAGAGAGTGTCGCCGAAGCGATGAACATGAAATTGGGCGAACTCCAGAAGTTAGTGGAGGACAGGGAGGCCTGGCGTGCTGTGGTCCAGGGGGTCGCGGAGAGCCGGACACGACTTAGCGACTGAACAACAACAAACTCCATATCACGTTCTCTTGGTGCTGGGGCCTGGCACCAGGCTAGCGGTAAGCCCTTACCAATGGCGCTAGGAGTGCCTTACAGCACTTTTACGACACTTGCACCAGCAGTAAGGTCTTACCGCTGGCGCTATTGTTGCGAGGATGGGCCCTAAATCTCCACACCTCATGACAAGGATGTCAGCATTATCTTATGTATATACAGCAATACCTTGACTTTCATCCACTTGACTTCCATTACTTTGCTCTTTTGGCCGTTTTTATTTATAACCATTATTTCAAATGTTGTCCATGTGCTTTTGTCTTTGGTCCAATTTCATCCTGTGTCATTGATGTTCTGATGTTTATTTTTGTTTTATTCTTGTTTATTTAAGTTTTGCACATATTTGCATTTATTATGGTTAGTTATTTACATTTTTTGCAGCCCCCCCCCAAATGTGCAACTAATTAAGGCTATGCTTTGACATTAATTGTTATTGATTTTCATCCACGCTTTGGTCCCTAATCAGACAAAAATGTAAAGTATTGCTGAAATCTATACTTGGCCTTCCTAAATTGATACATATTTAAGGTGACTGAAAATCCAATCCTTTGGACTTGAGGTGTGGACTGATGGTTGAGCTGCTGGTACTGCCTGAAGCTAAGCAGGAGAATCTGTGGGCTATTTTTGGATGGGAGACAGAACGATAGGCTGGGAAAAGCTGCAGTACCTGTTGTGGCAGAACGGGTTCACTGTGGAGCCAGTATGGGAACGTTGTGTGAAGGCCAGCCAGCAAAAGAACGGAGTCCAACCTTGAGGACCTGTCCAGGCTGGACTTACCATCAGCTGCTGAAGCTCAATGTCACACGGCCAGAGGAGAGAACCACACTCTGAAGGCTACATCTGGGATTGAGGATTCGGAGAATCACAGAATAGTGTATAGTTGTAAAAACTCCATTGAAAAATGGTGGCCATGTAAGCCGCCTTGGGCATTTGCTTCAGCAGGGGAAAGGCGGGGTATAAATTCTTCAAAATAAATAAATAAATAAATAAAATCCTATCCCCTACCACTGATAATGCTTCTGCCGCTGTGCTGATGGGATGCACGCTGCATCCAGTGGTGGTGGTGGATGACCAGAAGCCACCCAGAGGTAAGTAAAGAACTTTTTTTGTTACCTCTGGGTAGGCATCCTAACCACCTATGGGTCTCCTTGGACCTACACCAGCTCTTTTGATGTAGCAATGGGATAAAACATGCAAGAGGCCCTATCTGAAAAAATGGCCACAGAAACAGTTTTGCCTAAATCCAGACAACAAGGAGATCGCTCCGTTTTCGGAGCACACCGGTTCCTCATCTCCATCTGCCATGAATTCATTAGCAGGTCAGCCAAGGGGTGGACCTCAAAAGTAGAGCAAAAACTTAAGGCACGTTCATATTAGAGGAGGCCCAGATCCCTATTTAGGAGTTCAAAGGTCAAAATCATCAACTGAATACAACATGGAAAACAAATTGGCAGTTCGTTAGATGTGTAAAGATGCTGTAAAAATATGACCCTTCTGACCCCAGGTGACATATTCTGGATCAGTGGACGTTTCTGAGCGGTCTTCAATGGCAGTCACACACACATTGAACTCCAATTCTAGTCAGCCTTGGACTAGAGCAGGAATGACTAGATCAGGAATGACTAGAGCAGGAATGACCACAAGTTGGGATTTAGAATTGTGTATGTGCTTGTTCTAACCCCGCGTCCATCATAAACTAAAATTTGAAAACTTGACTTGGATTTTAAACTGGGAGAAGACAGTTAGTATTAAGGTACTTATCCGTGTGTGTCACATAGTAACCGTGTATGTAGCCACATAGCATCATAACCATGGTTAATGCCAACAAGAATTAGTGCTGGAGAAAGGAGGAGAAAGGAAAAGGTAGCGGATATTCCTGACACAGCCTCTTAATGTGTTCACTGTGTTCGTGAAATGCCATAGAACAGTGTTTCTTAACCTGGGTTCGATCGAACCCCAAGGGTTCGGTGAGTCAGTCTCGGGTTCGGCGGAGGTGGGTGTATGTCCATTCCGTTCGTTGGCCTTGATATCTGTGCTGCAGGGAACTTGGTGTGCTCAGTAGTTGTTGGGATATTAAAGTAAGGCCTGGGAATTTGCAGGCCTGAATGGTAAGGCTTATCACTGAGGCCTAGCAGACCAGCAGAGGGTGCAGGGTAGTTCTGACTTAGGTTCTGCCCAGTAACAAGACCATGTGATCTCTGGGTAAGTGTTGCAAGTTATTTAGCCAGTCCCAGGAACACTGGTTGCTTGTCTGTTCAGCTCAGTGAGTGCATGTGTGTTCAGTCCTGTCCTGATCAGAGAGCTCTTCTGTTCTACTTTCTGTTTCTCTCTGAGTATTGCTGCTGCTGGATTTACAGATTTACTACGTCGAGCAAAATAAGGAAGTGGTCGGATGACTACATGTTTTGTTGGTTTTGTTCTTTGAACACAGTGATTTTATGTGCAACTGATGCATGGTTCATTTTGTGCACTAATAAAATACATATCTCTATGTTTTGAATTTGAAAAAAAAACACCACATTTTATTTTTCCAACTATGAAGCGTTTGGTGAATGCACGTATGAAACTTGCGGGGTTCAGTACCTCCAAAAAGGTTAAGAACCACTGCCATAGAGATTATCAAAAACAACAGGTCTCATGCTCTCTCTCTCTCTCTCTCTCTCTCTCTCTCTCTCTCTCTCTCTCTCTGTCCTTCATGACCCCCCTTTAAACCATCTTCTCACAGTACCCATGCCCTTGGCAAACCTCAGTTACTGAGTTCCCAGCAGCGTCATGCAGCCGGAATGCTGGGCAGGAGGAACGGGTGAGCGGCAGCGGGGCGGGGAAGACGGCGAAACGGATCGGAACGCAACGGGCGGGCTGCCGCTCACCCATTCCGCCCGCCCAGCGTTCTGGCTGCATGACAACGCTGTGAGTTCCAAAACAATGTTGGGGTGATGAACTTTTTGCTCAAATAAAGACAAGGCAAGTTATTCAAGAGAGATCTATGACAAGGCTCAAAAAATAAGTAGCCGCCTTTCTTCCTTGGCAAGCTTTTATTTGAACATTTCCAAGAATTGAAGCCCTTCCTGCCTGAGCCAGCTTCTGCCAATGGGATCCTCTTCCAAAATATATTGTGTCTTTGTAAATGAAGCTAGTGATCGATGTTCTTGGTGACAATGTTATGGCTGCAACATGCTCCCCACCCCATAGGTAAATGGCTTGAGAACCTGGGCGGAAACGCTGAGCGGATTGTTGTGGGTGTATTTTGTTGCCTGTGCGGGAAGTGCATCCCGCTGAGTTGAAGCCGTGTCTTTTTCTGGGCAGACAAATCTGTGTTCTTAGGAGCTGGTGATAGAGCATGCAGTTTGTTTACTTTGGTTGGCGGTGTCTGCCGGCCTTCTCAGAACACTTGCATAGAGCTAGACTGTAGCAGGCCTCTTTCTGTCTTTTCATAATTGATCAGGGGATGACTGCTTTCCCTGCGGGTTAAGACGTGGCAACTTTTTCTGTTTGCTCAGCATCTCAATGCAGTAGTTCAAACATTGTTCACACCACCTGGCAGTGTAATGCCATATGCACATCTTGTCAAAGCAACTGTTGTCATGGATACTGGAAACTACCTTAAAAAACCCCAGCTCATTTGAGCCTAATCAAAACTGTACCTTTCTTTATCAGTTTGGTGTCAATTTTAGGACAAATGCAGATCAAATAATCATTCCTTGTATTGTCGATTATTGTGTGCCAGAACACTGCAGACAAAGTTAACAGTATTTTCAGATCCCCAAGTTGCAACTCACTGAATGCACTACAAAAGGGAACAGTGAAATTAACTTAAGAATGTTTTATAGTTAGTTTTGAATAGGTTTGTTTTCTTTTTCTGGAGAAAACCTTCTTTGTTATCTACATTCCATATTATTTGTTCCTACTATACAGACCACGTTTTAAAGTTAACTCTTTTTATCTAGTAATTGGTGTCTCTCTAAAAAAAATTCTTATGCTCAGTTTTATTTTGCTTTAATACAAATGAAAAGATTTTTTTAATGCCATATTTTGATTGCAAGGCTGTCTCCCACAGAAGCTAATCTGATTGGCTAAGTGGCGATTTCTTTGTTCTCAGAGTTTACTAAGAATGCAAATGAAAGCCCTTTAATTTTATTTGGCATTAAAACTCCACTTTATTTTGTCAAATGAGAGGCTTCCCCTTGAATTGTAAGTACAAAAAAAAGTGTTTTTAGTCTTCAGTGAATATCCTTATTAATTCACTTTCAAGATAATCTGATGTTGATTTGTCAAATTTAATTACAGCTTCCGGTAACACTTGAAGTCTACTGCTTTTGCTTAAAAATTGTAATAGGAAAATGCAAATTGAATGATGATTTACAAGGGTGTGGGCATTTTAGCTGAACACTTAAAGACAAGTTCCTTGTGGAGATGAGGCTATTGATGCGGTTTATGATTTTTCCTCTTCAAGCACTTTATACAAATTAATGCTATTTCCTTGAGGATTTGTTGCACATATATACTTTTTCACAAAATCTGGCAGACGTACTTTTGGTGGATTTTTCTGGATTTTTTTTTTTTTAAAGAATATGTGGTCTTGTATTTTTGAACTGCCTAGGAAGAGATCAAACTTTGCTTGAAACCTAATGTTTGGTAAGTTGCAAGCAACCGCATTTTGAGTGGAATATTCAAAAAAATATTTCCATATTGTCTTTTCTTTCAGGCATTGCAGGCAGCAAGACAGCTGCTTTTACAGCAACAGACAAGTGGGCTGAAGTCTCCTAAGAACAGTGATAAACAGAGACCACTGCAGGTTAGTAAAGCATCTTTGCATTTGGGACCTGATTTTTAAGGAAGAGCGCCAGTGCACAATAACCTACGTCTGTGTATGACTTGATGCCTTCTTGTATGCGTATATTTTCGCAAAATGCCTCGGTTTGTGTACTGACACGCTGGTTCAGCTAGAAATATGGTAGTACAAGAGGAATAAATCTTTTGTGTTCACTTGTAGTCACTTAAAAGGGTGTGCAGATGCAAGCAGAACAAACTTGAATCCAATAGCCACAATACAAAAGGTTCTTTCTGTAAACAGTGAAAGAAGTTTGCGCACATTCTTCGCTCTAAATGGATTATAACCAAGTGAGATTTTTTTTTTCCACAGACTTGAAAGCTTTTAGGACAATTACCTGAATTTGCAAAGAGCAGAACCCCTCCTTTGGAACAATGCATTTTATTGAATTGGTTATGTGCAGAGAGGTTGTTTTTATTTCATATTGTGGAAGGGTCTGAAAAGAAATCTTTATCAGGTGTTTTAAGCTATTTTTCATAATATTTAATTGAAGAATATGCCCAGTTTATGTGTGTGAGATTGTGTTAATCCAAGGGAATAGGTTTGGGGTTTTTCACGTCTGTTTTTAGATGGCTCAGTACAAAAAACTGGAGATGGGCACTCCTGATAAGAGCTGATTCTGACTGGTTTGGTGACATCAACTGTATTTGGTATTTCTCTGCTGAAAAATGCAAGTTTCTTTAGTGTGCTTGGGTGCATTCCTGAAGAATACTGTTGCTTTTCTTCCCCTTACAATGCAAGCCGTGTTTGTCTTTCTCAAGTTTCCCGAAGATTGTCGATGAGGTGATACCACAGTTTCTAAACAGTCGCTTGAGTGAGTTCTGGGTTTTATTTTCTTTAAACCAAAGCCGGATTGAAACGTTCCAGCCTTTAAGCAGAGGCTGCCAAAAACATCTTCTCTCGTGTGCTGCTTCGTGTGAGATTTGAATTGTTTCAAAGTCTTTCATCATGTGGTCCCTGCGAACCACACAGAGACCCTTTATGCCAGAGCCACTGAGAGGAATCTCGTCGAGGGGTGGGTGGTTGCAAAGTTTCTTTTGGCCCCCTTCCCTTCTCCCTTCAAATGTGATTTGGTTCCCTTTTTTGTCTCCTGTTGGCCCCCAGCCCCCTTTTTGACCCTGGGCTCGTTGATGGCCCTCTCTGAAGGGCCCTGCTTTATGTCAGTCCCTACACTTCAAGCAGCATGGTTAGGATCAGAGGAAGCTGCTTGTTACTGAGAAGTTGGTTCATTAATCAATCAATCAATCAATCAATCAACAGGTACTTATATACCGCTTTTCAACACAAAGTTCACAAAGCGGTTTACAGGCAAATAGTAATAATAATAAAGTTGAATGGCTCCATTAAGTTGGTATTGCCTACACAGGCTGGCTGTATCACTTCGTGGCATCAAGCTGGGGTCTTTCCCAGCCCTAGGTTGAGTATGTGCTCTGCCACTCCATTGCATGACAACCTCATTCCCAAGCTATTGCTGCTGCATTCCCGTTCTTATCCCATGAGGAGCATGGGGGTTGTGTGTGGGAAGCTTCCACGCAGGTAGATTGTGAAGGCCCAATCCTATCCAACTTTCCAGCTCTAATGCAGCCATGCCAATGGGGCCTGCACGGCATCCTGCGAGAGGGGAGCAGTCGTGGAGGCCTTATCAAAGTAGGGGAATGTTTGTTCCCTTACCCTGGGGCTGCATTGCGGCTGCATCAACACTGAAAAGTTGGATAGGGTTGAGCCCCTGAATCACATGGAAAATGGTGTTCAAGTGTTTACACCTGCCACATAGAGTGTCCCCCCACAGAAATTATGTATAACAACTTCCCACATTTGCATATAATGTATGCACAGGTCCAAGAAGTGCATGATAAAGCGAGTGGGAGAAGATAATTAGTAGAGCGGAACAGAAACAGTATTTCCCAATATCCATGGGAACAGGCTCCTGTTGCATCTGTGGATTCAGGAATCCGTGGATAACAGCAGATCTTATTCATAGGATGCGCCGCGCTCGTGACTTGCCTCTTCGTCTAGAGTTCTCTGTCTGCTTCCTCTGCTGTCCACTTCCTTTGATGTTCTCTCTGTAGCATTTGTCTACCATCTTTTAGTATTCTCAGAATGTACTTCCATTTTCTCAGCGTTCTATAGCAAGCAAAGTAAAAAAAAACGTGCATTTTGCAAAGTATTTGCAAAGAGGCAAGGCATTTGCACAATGGGATTTGCGTACCACAGATAAGTGAAACCATGGATGGGACAGTCGGGGCCAATCCTCACATTTAAGGACATCTTTCTACCTCACGTTCTTGGATTTTGACGAAACTTGTCATACTTAATATTCTGTATAGTCATTGAAGAAATGCATATTTTAACATTTTTTAACTCACAGAGAAAAATATATATTTAAGTAAACTTTCAAAATTTTATCAGAAACTGGCTCATAAATACTGTATAAGAATTATGTTGTAGAATAAAAAAATTAAGTTCAGCTTGAACATTCTACTTTCTCTTGATTATATGTGTGATCTCTCATATCTTAAGATCCCATCATTGTCCCAAAATTTTTTTGGGGGTATCGTTAGACACAAGTATAAACTAATTTTGAGATTTTTTTTCAAAATTTTAAAAATGTCCGTCTTTGAGAAAATTGATTTTAAAGTTTTTAATTGAATTTTTGAAAACAAAAAATATTAAACCCATTGTGTTGTATATCATATGAAAGCCCATGGAAAGAGCTTTAAAAAGGGACAACTCCCATTTTTATAACTTAACCGGTGTCTGAGGTATAACTAGTTAAAGCAGGGGTCAGGGAACTTTTTTACCTTTTACCCCAAAATATATTTAGATACGCTGACGTTAACCCCCCCCGCCAGAACAAAAGAAAAAAATTACATATTGGAACCCATTGTTTTTTATTTGATTAATTAATGAGCTTAATTAATGCTATATAAATATGAAGTTGTAAAGAGTGTGGGTACACCTGCAGACCTTGAGATAATAGAATTCAACCCTTCTGGGTTACAACTAGCTTACCTTTTTGACAACAGGTTTAGGTGCTTGGACTTAAGATTTCTCCCTATAATGAATTCAGATTGGGGCTGGCTGGCTGGCTGGCTCTCTCTCTCTCACTAACACACACAGATGCCAGCAACAGCAGTTCTGATTTTGTTTTTGTTTTCTGCTGTTCGCCTTGCCGCGTTGCCTCCCGCCTCTCTTTGTGTCCCTGACTCTCTGCACAGGCGCAGGCACCCCAGCCCTCCCCCCGCTCACTCGCCCGCCCGCCCCACAAGACAGCAAGACAAAGCAAACCCAGGGAGAGCCCTAGCCGCTCACAAGCAAAGAGGCACGTCCACAGAAGTCCTCTCAACACACACACACACACGCACACACACGCACCTGCGGGCACATGCACACACACACCTCAGCCGCTCACCAGAGCCTCCCCCATGCCTGCATGTCTCGCGTCCCTGCCAGGCTCCTGGGTGGTGGCAGCGATGGTGGCAGCTCCTCGGCCTCCTCACCCGGAGCTGGTTCAGGCTCTTCCCTGGCGTCGAGCACCGTCAACTCCACGGCTGCCTGAGAGCCAGCCAGGAGCGGGTCTGCGCTGGCCTCGCTGCCCAGAATAGGCTTGGCCTGGCCGGCTCTCCCATCACCCGGCACCGCCGCAGTTGCAGCCACGGCCGCCATTTTTTCTGCTGTTGCTTCCCTCTCCCTCTACCAGCAGCGGGATCGATAACCACGGCCTTCTTCGCCACCTGGGAAGGGAGGGGAACGCTGCCTATTGGGGGCCAAGTACCTTGCTGCCTCTAATCTCCGATTGGAAGCAAGGGAAATCCATCAAGCATGAGAGGAACTTCCCATTGATCAGAAGAGAGAACATTGGTCATGAAAGAAGGATGATGGAAAAGGGGGCGGGGCATACTCCTGTCTGTCCATTACCCCCAGAAATTTCATTTTTACCCCATTTGGGGTAATTTACCCCTGTTCCCTGACCACTGAGTTAAAGGATCACTAGCATGCCATTTTTTGATAAAATTTTGAAAGTTTACTTAGCTATAAAATTTAACATAATAAACATACTGCTAACAGTTGGTATTTTTGCATTGTGCCATTGGACAAGTAAGTACCCCAAATTTCATAAAAATCTAAGGAGGTCATTCGGAAACGGTGTGATGATTTGACCCGGAACGACCCAGATACAGAATACACAGATATGGGAGATGCCTTCATTGTATTATTTTTACTAGCAATTTTTAGTCCCAAATCACAGGCAACTCATGCAATGTTAAATCCTTCCTTTTTAAAATGGACAATGTGGAAATGATCCCAAAACAATCCTTCTAACTATTAGCTGATTTTTTTTGGGGGGGGAGGGGGACCAATAGAAAAGCATAGCATGCAGCCAGGAGCGGTTAACTTTCCCACAATGTCCTTTTTGCATCAAAAGTTGTCCCTTGGTGTCATGTTAGGCCGCAAAACTAAATAGGTGCTTAGAAGGAAAGCTGCTTTGGGAGAAGTTTTTTTGTTCTTGTAACAGCATGTTTAATATTGTGTCATTTGACCCTCACTGTTGTAGATTTTTCCTCCTGAATTATATTTCAGTTGGTGTGACTGTTCACTTTTTCACTCTTTTGTACTACTGTTTATTCTTTTATTCTTTATTCAGTAGTCCCTAACTACTGTTAGGGACGTGGTGGCACTGTGGGTTAAACCGCTGAGCTTGCTGACTGGAAGGTTGGCAGTTCGAGACCATGTGATGGAGTGAGCTCCTGTCGCTTGTCCCAGCTCCTGCCCACCTAATAATTTGAAAGCATCTAAAAATGCGAGTAGATAAATAGGTACCACTTCAGTGGGAAGGTGAAGTGCGCCTCAGCGTATATGCAGGCCACATGACCACGGAGATTAGCACTGCCCCCTACAGTCGGTCGTGACAAGACTGTTCAATCGTGGGAAAACCTTTTATTCTTTTAGTGGGTGCATTTGCTGTCTCCTTTACTCACATGAGTAATTACACCTAAATCAGAGACTATGCAATGAATAGGAATAATGTCAAAGCGCTACGTAGCCAGATTTGATTACATAATGATGCCACTGAGAATGAGTGAAGGCATTTTAAATACCCGATTGAATGTTTTCACAAGGAATGCTGAAAAATTGCTGAAAAAAGGAGGCATTTTTGGTGCTGCCAAAAATCGTTTTGCCTCATTTTCAGGGCTCTGTATTACAGGGTAGCCCTGTGCTAGGAAAGGAGTAGGGACAGAAGAACAGGTATTTTAGAGGAGTGGTTCTCAAATGTTTTAGCACCAGGACCCACTTTTTAGAATGATGATCTGTCCGGGATCCACCAGAAGTGATGTCATGGCTGGAAGTGCCGTCATTGTGACGCCAGAGCCTGCTGCTTTCCTAAGAATGCAGCAATAAGTTAGGTTATTTCTCAGCCATTTTCCCATCGCAAAGTGAATCAGAAAGAGAAAAATATATATTTACAACTTTGACGCACGCAAAATAACCGCACAGCACTCCCTCTTTCCAGCATCTCATCTTCCAATATTTTCAGTATGGTGCTTTGCGACCCACCTGAAATTGGCTCACGACCTTCACAGTCCTTACCCACAATTTGGGAACTACTGTTTTAGGGTCTTGGAGTTGGGAGTCAACCTATTTGAAGGGATATGTCACACTTTCACCTTACTCCCGAGGATCCATGAACATGTAGAAGCTCTGTTTGCTTGCTGATTATGTTGGGTCATTCACAGATCATTGCGTTCCTCTTTGGACCTCTGAACTCTGTCCACCGGCAATGACAGTGAGTAAAGGGCTCCTGATTTGGTCAGTGTTGCCTTGCAATACTCCATAAAGTGTAACCTCTACAATGGCCTTTGCTTCATCCTCTCCCTTACTGCTTGAACAAATAAGAGGTTAAACTGAATTCAGAAGTTATCTCAGGATGGTGTCAATAGTATTCATGTGAATGAGAGAAAGCAGAGACCTAACAGTGGCTGGTAGGGAATAGCCATTTTGCTGCAAATTGGGTTGCCTTACTAATTGGGGAATAGGAATGTGCAGGGACTGCATTGTCAGGTAACTATGGGGGTCTGTCTGCAGGGTTTGTAAACAACCTTGCACATTCATGAATGACTCATTGTAGGATAGGTTTGCTCTAAGAAAATTGAGCCAGTTTATTGGGTTGTAGGCAGCGGCGTCATGCAGCCGGAACGCTGGGCAGGAGGAACGGGTGAGCGGCAGCCGGGGAAGATGGTGAAACGGAGCGGTACACAACGGGCGGGCTGCCACTCACCTGTTCCTCCTGCCCAGCATTCCGGCTGCATGACGCTGCTGGTTGTAGGAAATGCAACTGGCGATTGTATGTTCAGGGCCTGATCCGTTCCTAACTACTCATATGGAAATTTTGATCCTAGTGTGTAGGAGTGGAGAGAGGGACTGTTTTGTCCAAAGCATTGCTTAGCAATGTTAGAGCTTGCTTGCTTGCTGGCTTGCTTTGATCCGAGTACAAAATGTTCTCAAACCGGTAAAGGTAAAAGTTTCCCCACGACCAAATGATCTAGTCGTGACTGACTGTAGGGGACAGTGCTCATCTCCGTTTCAAAGCCTGTAGAGCCGGCGTTTTGTCTAAAGACAAGCTTCCGTGGTCATGTGGTCATTCCGTGGTCTCAAACCTCTAGAGCATAGCAAAAGATAGTGATGGGAAGACTTTGGAATTTTTGCATTTCTGATATAGATTACCAATACAAAGCTTTGGTGCTCATGGTATGCTGGGCTACTATGCTGTAATATGCTTCTGACCAAATTCATGAGCCACAGAATAGTGGTGTTCTATTGTTTTGTAATTCCTGGTTTAATGTCAGCTGTGCCAGTGTTTTGTTGAAGTAACTATTGATACAACTGTTTATACAATAAACTTCCATTTTTACTTTTCCATTTTAATTAAGATTGATGCAATCCTAAGCATTTTTTATCTGGAAATAAGAGCACAATCCTAACCAACTTTCCGGCTCCAGGGTAAGAGCAATGCAGCTCTGAGGTAAGGGGGCAAACATTCCCTTACCTTGAGGAGGCCTCCGTGACTACTACTCCACTGCAGGATGCAGCACAGGCCCCATTGGCACAGCTAGGTCAGTGCTGGAAAGCTGGTTAGGATTTCGCCCTAACTCTCACTCAGATCAGTGGGACTTACCTAGAGGTAAGCAAGTGTAGGACAAAACTATGCTGAAATTAACTGGGTAACTGGGTCGGAACAATTTCAGGTGGACCAATTTCAAGTGGTGAGCCAATTTCACGTGGGTTGCGAAGCACCTAGGGCAGCCATATTGAAAATATCGGAAGTTGATACGTTGGAAAGGGGGAGGGCTGTGTGGTTGTTTTGCTTGTGTCAAAGTTGCAATTAGGCTTTTTTCTGCTTCACTTTGCTATTGAAAAATGGATAAGAAATTACCCAACTGATTGCTGCATTCTCAGGAAAGCAGCAGGCTCTGGCGTCACAATGACATCATCACTTCTGCCCATGACGTCACTTCCTGTGGTCTCAGAAAGATGGTCATTCTAAAAAAGTGGAACCTGGTGCTAAAAGGTTTGAGAACCACTGAACTAGGTGACAACCACATAAGCTATTAGGTTTCATATTAGTATGTTTTTAATTTCCTCTGTTTTGGCACAATTGACCTATCTGGCAAACGGAGACAGGATGGGCCTGCATTTTAAGTCTAATAAAAAAGACTAATAAAATTTTATACCTGGCTCACAGATCAGTAAGCAAATGGGGAGTATTAGGTAATGTTTGCCATCACAACTCATGTGTGCACCACATTTTCATTTAAAAGAGGAGTCAAATGTTTTATATAAAAGTGGGGAGTATACTACCTAAGCACCACTGAAATCAATGACACAATGTAGTTACGATGCTCATTAGTGTCAGTGGTGCTGGGTCATGGCCTATGGCTGAAATCCTGTACTGTCGGACCCTGCTTGTCCACAGGGGTTTTGTTCTCAAACTGCCCCCCCCGATACCATAATCTGTAGATACCTAAATCCAAATTGAAATCCCTTTTTTAAAGTACCAAAATCAGGGTTCCTACCTTCTCATGCCTTCCCATCCCAAGCAGTCCAGATAAGGGATACTCAACCTGTACTTTTTTTTTACACTGAACCTCATGTGCCAAACAACAACAACACCCCCCCCCAAGTTTTGGGGGTTTGTTTAGGAGCTCTTTGTAGTCCACCTCATTTTTTGCCATCTTAAAGAATGTGCCATGCTGTGCAAGTTGGCCCCCGCACTCCTCACCACTGTACGCACATAGACTTCCAGATGTTTCTGGACTCCCTTCACCGTCCATTTCATCTTGACAGGCTGGGGACCCAATCCTATGCTACCAAAATGGCGGCGGCTGTTTCCTAAGTGGCCGATGGTCTCCTTGGAGTAAGCGAATATTGGTTCCCTGGTGAAGCCCCCAGGAGATCCATGTCGGGCTCTCAGGAGGTGGCACAGAATCTGGCAGCGTCCTCTGTTGCTGTCCCCACCCCCTCCCAGGCCCAATCTGGCTCCTGTTCCCCCACCCAGTTTCTCCCCCTCTCCACCTTCCCCCCACCCAGAAACACCTCCCCGCCTGGCGGGGAGTTTACAGTCTGTGGCTCCAGCGGCTCTTGCCACCATGTGGAGGCCCAGCACCAAGCGGGCGAGCCTCCCCACCAGACCTCCTCTCCCAGCTGCTGCAACATTCAGGCGAGTGGCATTGCCCGGACGGAAAATCGGGCTGTGAATAACAACACTATGTGGAGTGTGAGTTGCATAGCCATCTTTCTGTGTTAGCCATCTTACAGTGCAATCCTACCCAGCATCTTAATGACGAGGCCAGCCGGCCAGCGCCGTATCCTAAGCTGGGGAGGGGAGACTGGAGCCTCCCCGTGGCAAGGACATGTTCACGCCCGCTAAACAGTGTCCCTTCCCCCCGCCAATCCCATGCCCGCTTGGACACGGAGCCTCCCTCGTGACGGCTGGCTTCGGCCGATGCGAGGGAGGCTTAGCGCGGGCGCAACGGGACCGGCACTACAGGCAGTACCGGTCCCGTTGCTCAAGCGCTGATGCGGGGGTGCCGGTCGTCGCCCCCGCGTCAGCGCTACATGTGTCGCCCCATCACTACGACGTAGCATTGGCGCAACAGGCGCCTTAGGATGGCGCTCTCAAAAACTGAAGCTAATGCACCATTATTGTCTCTTTCTTATGTCTGGGTCATTGTCTTCACTTCTGATACTAATCTTCAGCAGTGGGAATTAATGTAGTGGTGGTGAACTGACTATCTGTTAACTCCTTAGCATCGGTAGATTGGCGGCGGTATTGTTAGTACTTGCGCGTTCTGCATTAAGAGTCATGTGTCAGGAAATCATGTCTCTTGAAAGCAATGGGTTAAGCTCAGTGTGTACCAAGTGTGTTGTATAAATATCAAGCTGTATGGAATACTGGGTGTTGAGATAGACTGTGTTTGTTTAGCATGAACACTTAATTGAAGTAATCATTTTATATAAGTTGGTGTTAGGAAAGTTAAATGTACGTATAGGTTTAATTACTTGATGTTTATTTTATTAGCCAGTAGGGAGAGGAAAATAAGTGGAAAATATGGATATAAAAATGCTTTGAAATTCACAACCGCCTTCTCATAAAGTCTCATCGTAAAGAAAGCGTAAGAACAAAGAGATTACAACTGCATTTATAGAAGCTCTTGTTCCTACAAAATCATCACGTTTAATAACGCAAAACAAGAGAAATGGAATAGAATAAATTAAAAATGAATTTACCGGTAAATATGTATGCAGTTTTTGAGGAGGATTTCGGAAAGTCTGTATATATGGCAAAATTTTGGTGTGGATGTAGATTTACCAGGGCACACATGAAGTGGTTGCAGGAATCTGGCAAGGCTATAAATAGGGAAGGAGCAGTTAAAAATTACTTGCAAATTTCCTCCTTGGTCAGTAACTCGGGACAACCGCAACAACAACCCTAGATTGGAAATGTCTCCAAAGCTAGAATTGGATACAGTGCTGGCAGTGGTGGGATTCAAATGAATTAACAACCAGTTCTATGACATCATAGCTGGAGCCTAAAAACCCCCCGAAGCCAGCTGAGGTAAGCGAGTAGGCGGGGCCCGGCCATTTAACAACCAGTTCTGTAGAACCTGGGCGAACCCCCTGAATTTCACTACTGAGTGCTGGTAATAACATACATTCCACCAAGTGTGTTTCCTTTGGAGAGGCGTTCCAAAGGTTCAATAACTTAAGGGAACCCTGACTAACACCCAATGGGCAAAGGTTTATTGGAGAAAGTGGTCTTGATCTGGGTTACAGCAAATGTAACTTACCACCTTTTTCTTATTCTTTAAAAAGTTAAAAGTTGAAGTACAGTTTGGACTTCTTAATAAATATGTTTTGTTTTAATATAAGGAATATTTATAGTCCTGTGTGCCTTTTGGTTTTTTTTCTACTTGTTTTTTTTTTAAAATATTTTCTCAAAATGCTGCTTTTAGATTTGTGTTATTGTAGTCATTTGAGAAAATGCTTTATCGGCAGTTTATTAGCAAGGTGCAACCCCGTGTCCCGGACGCTGGGAGTAATACCCCACTGAACATTATGGGGCTTCCGAGTAGACATGCACAAGCTTGGGCTGCAATAAATAGTTACAATCCCTTTTCTTGGCTGTACGTCCGTCTTATAGGAGGTGTTTTCTGCAAGTCAGATTTTGCCACCCGAGGAATGAAGGTGGAAAATTGGTTCAGACAATGATGTAAAAATATTACTGGGTCAATTTTCAAAGATCCTGGAGCACTCACAAAAGTGGAATCAGGTATAATATAAGGTGGAAATGCAGCTTAACACTCTGTAAAAATGCTGACACTCTTGATAGTGGCACATTGTCTTAACGTTGCTATCTTGACATCTCCTGACAGTGGTGTTACTGCACTTTCTCAGGTGAGAGCCAAGAGGCATGCTTTAGCTCTCCAACTGCTAACAATGAGAAACCCAGGCTTCTTTATCTAAATTGAGAGTACAGAGGAGAACTGAAAAATGGGAAGTTATTATTCTTGTATAATATTTATTCCATAGACTTAAGTTTTCTGCAAGAAGAAAATGCCATCTGTCTCATGGAAAATGCATAACTAAGAAAGGAATTATCGTAAGACATGGTTGGTCCAGGCATTGGGCCAACTTATGGACCAGTCCTGAGCTTTCTGGCTGCCATTGGCACAGCACTAGCCAAACAGCTACCACTGCATCCAGTGGCAGCCAGGTAGCTGCTGGAAGCTCCTGGAAGAAGGGGACATTTGGAAAAGCCCCGGCGCCCGCAGTGGGGCTCCTTGACTCACTGGCATCTGCTGTGCCAGCGAAGAATCGAGCAACCCTATGCCGAGCTGCCCAGCTTGAGGCAGGGCATTGGATCCAGTGGCGGAAGCACCGGTTGAGTGCCGCCGCTGCTCGGTCGGTGCAGGACCTCACCGGGTCTGTGCCAGAGGCTTGTTGTGGGCGTAAGGGGCAGCGCAGTGGGCGGCGATGGATGACGGCCATTACGCTGTATCCTAAGCCCCGTCCCTGGCCTCGGCGGCCCCAATTCAGGCTGCTGCCGCGCACGTTCACCTGCGCCTGCAAATCAGCAGGCGCAGATCCGAGCAGCCCCATAGGGCTGGCTGGGGCTTACTTACTGGCTGGCTTACTGGCTGGGGAAAGCCTCCCCTTGCCCTGCGCTGTGCTGCCGCCGCCTCCGAATGGCCTTAGGATGCCGCCCTGCTGCGCCTGCCTTGCTAAGCCGGCGCTGCTTAGGATTGGGCTGTCATTGTTCAGCCTAGTTTCAGAATCCGAAGCTGCTAAACTAGATCGCAAGGCTTGGCACAACGTGGATGTTCACTTGTATGTTAACACTCCCTGAGTAAGCTGAGTAAGCTGTTTGGAGATAATATAGCAAGGAGCACTTAACACATGAGCAGTGCTAGAGATAAATGCGGAGAAACGGCAATAATGAGTTGTTGCTTAAGAGGCACCATTGCCAAGGCTCACTACTACTTTAGCCGAGTTACTTAGAAGGTGCAATTCCTCATTAACAGATTGCATACCCAGAACATCTTAGGTGTGACATTTGCTATTTTAGCTTGTTCCAGTCTATAGCACAAGGGCACCGTTGGAGTAAAGGCCAGACCAACCACCATCATGAACAGAGACCTTACAAGAAGAGGCAATGACCCTAGTCTAACAAGCTTGCTTGCAACTGAGGCCGCAACCTCTGCCGACTTACCGGGGAATATGTGCTCTGTAAATTGAGTGGAACTTGCTGGTGAGTAAATACAGGATTGGGCTGCATGCCACACTAAAACCAATGGCACAGAATTTGAGTCACCGCTCTTTAAAGTCCCATAGTTTCCAGTTGGACTGTATCATAACGGCTGCGAGAACTTAGCTGCTTTCAATCTTTTTACTTTACTTTTGCGCGCCATTTAACTTTATTTATTTATTTATTTTTGCCTGTGAACTGTTTTGTGAACTTTTTGTTGAAAAGCGGGCATATGGACGCTATGTGATTGGTTTTTCATCTCATAATTTACGATGGCACACTGACAAGTTGCAAAACACCATGAGGTAAAAAAAAAAGCAATTAACAAGGCACATCTCATTGCTCGAGGGGGAGCCCACAGTCCCTAAAAAGGTAAAGGTTTCCCCACGACCGAATGGTCTAGTCGTGACTGACTGTAGGGGGCGGTGCTCATCTCCGTTTCAAAGCCTGTAGAGCCGACGTTTTGTCCGAGGACAAGCTTCCGTGGTCATGTGGCCGGCATGACTCTAAGGAACGCCGTTACCTTCCCACCGAAGTGGTCCCTATTTATCTACTTGCATTTTTTAGGTGCTTTCGAACTGCTAGGTTGGCAGGAGCTGGGACAAGCAACGGGAGCTCACTCCATCACGCAGTCTCGAACTCCCAACCTTGCGGTTGAAAGCCCAGCACCAGCGGATTAACTCGCTGCGCCACCACGACCCACCACAGTCCCTAAGGCAGTGTTGTTAAAACTGTGGGTTGAGGCCCACTTGGTGGGTCACAACATGAAGTCAGATGGGTCACAGAGAGCTGGGAGCAACCATCTCAGAAGCTGCAGACCTTACTCTTGCTATATATTCCTTTTGTAAGCGTTAACAATTTGAAATTTCAAGTGAGGGTTTGTTTGTTTTTAACAAAGAATTGTTTTCAGTTTAGTGCTTTTATATAATATTTTGTCCTCATCCTGCTTTCTGTCAGGGATGTTTCACGGTTGTACAATTGCTGCAGTCCCATAATGCCAATTTGCATTTCAGGAGTGTCATTTTATTATGGTACAACAACAGCACTTCCTGCTTGATGATGTCACTTCCAGCCATGACATCACTTCTAGGCTAATGACATCACTTCCGGTGGGTCCTGACACAAATGCCTTTCCAAAAAGTGGGTCCCAGTCTAAGACGTTTGAGCACCTCTGTCCTAAGGGGAATAATAAATGACCCTCCCCAAAACCCCTGCAGCACACGCACAAACCATTCGTGGCACACTGGTTGAAAAACGCTGTGCTAGGTGGATTGGGACCAATGTATGTTTGTCCACAAAACGCACAGAAGACCAGTGTACATGCTGAGAGATCTCTGTGCCGTTGAGTACGGAAGCAAACAGCCCCTCGTGCCTATCACGATCAGAGTGGTCATATAAAGGCACTTGTTGTATGGTCCAGCACTCCACTTGAGGATGATGCATGCATGATTTAGTCTGGAAAGGTTGGTATCACAGCCAAATGCACAGTATCCTTCCCAAAAGACATGCGTGTGTTTCTGTTAGCAGTAGAGCTGGGCACAAGCTCTTGGGGCTGACAGTTTTAGAGTTAACTCGGTGTTGTTAATCATACTAGAATTTCACAATTTTTTTGCATAGCACTCCTATGCCAGTTTTTTTAAAACAAATTATTGTGACTTTATGTGCTTTTTAAGAACGTTTATAGATCATTAACATAAGTGCTATTAAATCACACTTAATCTCCTTAGCTAATGATATTCCCAAGCATCTGAGAAAAGAATTTTTTACCAACTGTCAAGGCTGCTTCTATCATAATGGCATACAGAAAGTAAATTATTTTTAAACATCTCTGTCTTTAAACCCAGTGCGTTCTATGAAGCTTTGGATTACGGTTAGGTCTCATTATTTTGGGTTCACTTCTTGTGCCTTGTTGTGTTTTGCCTTGTGTGATGCTGGGCACAAGTTGTTAAATTTTGACAGCACAGTTTAGGGCGCAGTCCTAACCAACTTTCCAGCTCTGAGGTAAGGGAACAAACATCCCCTTACCTCGAGGAGGCCTCCATGATTGCCCCCTTCTCAATTGCAGCGCATGTCAGTGCTAGAAAATTGGTTTGGATTGTGGCCTTAGTGTGGTTCTGAAGTTTTAACTTAAGGATATTAGTAGTGGTGTTCTCTATCCACGGCAGCAGCGCAGCCTATTTACATAATTAAAGTGTAGAAGGTCAGTTATGCAAATATCCTTTACCAGAAACCATTTTTTTTCTTCTCTAGTGAGTCTGAAAGTTGATTGTTAGTGAGTTGAGGTGTGTGTGTGTGTGTGTGTGTGTGTGTGTGTGTGTGTGTTTTAATCCTGTTGGAAGTCCTATGGCAGGTAGCTTTCTGATGGTGAGATTTGTTGATATTGTCATCTGATTATTCATCTGATTAAAATTATTCATGTTTAAATTGTTAATAGTATGCTATATTTAGGAAAAGGCATTTATGTTGAGACATACGGAATTATGCACGGAAGGGATAGAGTCAATAGAGAGACGTTCTTTTCTCTCTCACACAATACCAGAACTAGGGGACATCCACTGAAATTGAGTGTTGGGGGAGCTAAAACAGATAAAAGGAAATACTTTTTACTCAGCAAGTAATTAAGCTATGGAACTCCTTGCCACAGGAGGTGGTGATGGCATCTGGTGACTAGGTGCCTTTAAAAGGAGACTGGACAGATTTCTGGAGGTAAAGTCCATCGTGGGCTATAGGCCAGGATGGGTTGTGCAACCTCCTTACGTTAATAGTAGGCTACTTTAGAATGCCAGGTGCAAGAGAGTGGCAATAGGTATCAAGCATCTTGTTGTCTACTGGACTCCCTGAGGCACCTGGTGGGCCACTGTGAGATCCAGGAAGCTGGACTAGATGGGCTTTTGGTCTGATCCACCAGGGCTCTTCTTTTTAGAATGACAGCCTGTTCAGGAGCCATCGAAAGTGAGGTCATGGCCGGAAGTGCCGTCATTGCAACGCCAGAGCCTGCTGCTTTCCTTTTCTTTTTATTTGACATCCTTTCTGTCTATATTTACAGAGTCATCGGTTCTAGTAGACAAAGTTTGCATTTTGCAAACACAGAAATATATAATGAACTGGAATTAGCAGTAAATTTTTCACCAGATTGAGAGGTCTGTACCTTATCTACAGGTAAGGCAATGCTTCAGTGCTAGGTAAGCCAGGCTTCTAAATGGAGGACTTATTATGGAGAAAATGGGGGTTCCTTGCATGTAACAGGTGCTCACTCTGTAGTCTCACATTCCATCTTCTCTGTTGAAGGCAGGCTGAGATCTCAGTAGAACTCAGAGCAGGAAGGCTCTCATCTGGTTCTCTAGAACCAGGTTGCACCTAGAGCAGCCATATTTGAAAGTATGAGAAGATGGGCTGCTGGAAAGGGAAAGTGCTGTGTGGTTGTTTTGCTTGTGTCAAGGTTGTAAACAGTTTTTTTTCTTTCTGATTCACTTTGCTGATGGAAAATAATAACCCAATTCATTGCTGCATTCTCAGGAAAGCAGCAGGCTCTGGCGTCGCAATGACGGCACTTCCGGCCATGACCTCACTTTTGATGGCTCCTGAACAGGCTGTCATTCTAAAAAGTGGGTCCCGGTGCTAAAGGGTTTGAGAACCACTGCTCTCACATTTGACTACCTCGCATGCTCCCAAATGTGTGAGTTCCTAGTCAGCATTCAGAAGAGAACTATTGCAGATGGGTAACTTTGTTTGCATCTCTTTGTGCTCATCAGCATTCTGAATTCTGGGTCACCCCACTTTGTACTAAAAATAGCTTTATTAGGTCAAATGGTTCTTCTGCTTGCGTCGCTGTGTGCATAATTGTATTCAAAATAATTTACAGTAGTAGATGAGATGGGCTTTTTAGATCTTTGGGGCTGCATGAGATTTTAGGAAAATAAGGGATGCTACAAGAACAATCTACAAATGTTTTAGGATTACTGAGAGCGCAATCCTAAACTGGAGTTAGGCCGGCTTAAGCTAAGCCAGGAACGTTTGGCCAGCACAAGGGCCACCATAAAGCATGTTTGGACTACTCTCAGAGTCAGGGAGGATGGCTCACATCTGTGTGCTGGCCTCTCTGACTCCAAGAGTGGTCCAAACATACTTTACGGTGGCCCTTGTGCTGGCCAGACTTTGCTTTATTTATCTCATATTTACCTCAGAATTTTACCTCAAAAATTTACCTCAGAACGCCAGATACAAGGGAGTGGTGTTTCAACCACTCTCGGAGTCAGGGAGGATGGCTCATGTCTGTGTGGTGGCCTCTCTGACTCCAAGAGTGGTCCAAACATACTTTACAGTGCCCCTTGTGCTGGCCACATATTGCTGGCTTAGCTTATGCCGGCCTAACTCAGTTTAGGATTGCGTCCTGAGTTGCATACAGATCATTACACTAAAGGAAGCAGTGTTATCAGTATCCACCTTCCCTATGCCATTCCCCCTCCACCAAGCCCTCTCAAGTTCCTGCTGAAGGGTAGAGGACCCAGTATGGCAGTGGTATTCAAACTGTGGGTTGGGACCCACTTGGTGTGTCACAACCTGATTTCAGGTGAGTCGCGAAAAGCTGGAAGCAGCCATCTTGGAAACTGCAGACTTTACTCTTGCCATATTCTTTTTGTGAGTGTTAACAGTTTGAATTTTCAAGTGAGGTTTTTTTTTTAAAAAAAAATAGTTTTCAGTTCAGTGCTTTTACATCGTATTTTGTCCTCATCTTGCTTTCAGTCAGGGATGTTTCAAGGTTGTGCAATTGCTGCAATCCAAGAATGATAATTTGCATTTCAGGAGTGTCATCATATTATGTTACCACGACAGCACTTCCTGCTTGATGATGTCACTTCCTGCCACAACATCGCTTCCAGGTTAATGGTATCACTTCCGGAGGGTCCTGACACAAGCGCCATTCTAAAAAGTGAGCCCCGGTCTAAAAAGTTTGAATATCACTGCAGAATGGTATGTGGCAGTGGTTCCCAAACTTTTCCAAGTGGCAGCTTCCTTGGCGTACTTGACCATTGGCCGTGACTTCCCATTAAGGCTACATGGGTTTTTGAAAGGATTCTACAGTTCCCCTGGCTGGAGTACATACCTCCATGGGGAGCTGGGGCTCATAGTTTGGGAACCACTAGTAAACAGTGCAAACAAGGACTGCAGAAAAAAGGGGGGAGCATCCCGAAGCTAAGGGACGTGGTGGCGCAGCAAGTTAATCCGCTGTTGCTGGGCTTTCGACCGCAAGGTTGGGAGTTCAAGACTGCGCGACGGAGTGAGCTCCCATTGCTTGTCCCAGCTCCTCCCAACCTAGCAGTTCGAAAACACCTAAATGCAAGTAGATAAATAGGGACCACTTCGGTGGGAAGGGAACAGCATTCCGTGCACCTCGGCGTAGAGTCATGCTGGCCACATGACCACGGAAGCTTGTCCTCGGACAAAACGCCGGCTGTATAGGCTTTGAAACGGAGATGAGCACCCCCCACTTCAGTTGGTCACAACTAGACCATTCGGTCATGGGGAAACCTTTACCTTTTATCCCAAAGCTAGGAAGCATCCACTCATACTTCTGCTTGTGTTTCCTTTCTCTCCACCTTCCTGTACAGCTTCCCTGCACCCCACAGCATTGTGTTGCCTAGGGTTCCTGAACCCACCGCAAAAACCTCTCGGGGGTTCAGTAGGGAGGAGAGAAGTGGGGAGCACAGCTTCTATCAGTGCTCCTTCTGCAAATGTTACCCTCTGGGTGCAATCTGCTGAATTAACACCCATTTTTAAAAGCCCCCTTTCTACTACTATTTGCTCCAGTGATTGAAAACAATAGTCAGAATAAAAGCAACTTGCATGACGATCTTCTATATCCTGTGAATTCTAAAGTGTAAGCAGCATGTTCATTTTATTCCATTCGCTGTTACGATGCACGCCAGCTTTTCATCATCTTCAAGCCCTTCATAGGACTTACATTTGGCTAATAACCTGTCATAATGTTGCATTTAATGTTTTTCAAGTCAACAAAATGACCACTGGCAGAGGAACCCTGCCCAACAAAAAAGGCTCATCTTAAATGCCCATTACTATGCTAAATGTAAATGATCAAAACAAAAAAACAATCACGTTGACTGCATTTAAAAAGCACCCAGGGTGTTGGGGGGGGGGGAATACTGGAGCGCATAAATTATGGGATGGCCCATTCAGATTATTGTGATGTGATTTGTCCTGCAGCTGCTTCAAATTAAGAACAGGTGTAGAAGGCAGATTATGCAAATACCTGTATTAATGTAATTGTCAAATTGGTGTGTTTATCACTGTGCTTTTAAAGAGTAGACCATACTCTTATTTTAAATGTAAATGAGTTTTATTCTTGAGAGCCACTATTGGATAATGAGCTTATAAATAAAAAAAAATCTTGAAACATCATGAAACTCTTCTGATTTTGACATTTACTTATTCAATGATTTGTTTGGCTCTGTAGAAATATTATTTTGTCCCCTCTTGACATTGGAAAAACAGCACTATAGGGTGTTGGAAAATTCAGCTTATTCACTCTGGACTTCACTCATTGCCACAGTCACTATGAAAAAAAGCCTCTCATATTATCAGTGCATTTTGCTCAAAGTCTTAGAAGCAAACTTTTAGGAGCCAATTAATTTTGCTGCCTAATATGATATTTTCTAGAGTGTACCGTATGATCTATTCAGGATGATTTTTCTCACTTAAATATGAATAGGGTCTGTGCATGTGTAGAGGGATAAGATAATGGTGACAAATATGTGTAGCGCATTCTAAGAAGCTGTGAAGTGTATCAAAGCATAATTGTGTGGGGCTTGTTTTCAGTGGTTTACGTCTCTTGTTTAAAGGTGTACATACAGTTATTTATACTAAACCGCTAGAATGTGAGTGAGGCTAATTAATGAACAGTATCTCAGTCCTGTAGCAATCGGAATTTAGGGTGCAATCCTAAATTGAGTTAGTCTGACATAAAATAAGCCAGCAAAGTTTGGCCAGCACAAGGGCCACCATAAAGTATGTTTGGACCACTCTCAGAGTCAGAGAGGCCAGCACACAGACGTGCGCCATCCTCCCTGATTCTGAGTGGTCCAAAAGCGCTTTACTATGGCTTTTGTGCCAGCAAACTTTGCTGGCCTAACTCCAGGCTAGGATTGTGCCCTTTAAATGATTATATTCAGTGGCATTTCTACAGGGATGGCAAAGCTCTAAGTTTTGCAAGAAGCCTTACC
>JAJKFI010000135.1:2719495-2736442 GCA_029204185.1 Lerista edwardsae | reverse complement strand
TGACTACTACTACTACTACTACTACTACTAGTAGTAGTAGTAGTAGTAGTAGTAGTAGTTAAATTTTCGCACAGTCATGTTGTTTTTGACTGGATTCTATATATATCATCCTCCTATTAAGTCCTACCCGAGGACCTAGGATAGGCAGCTATGTTGTTGTTGTTGTTGTTGTTGTTGTTGTTGCATTACCAATATTACCATAATATATATGCTGGGCCCAATAAAGTGGCCTCTGTAATTGAGTGATGATATTTGTGCTCATCTCAATGGTGTTCAAATACTTCCCAGCTGTTTTGGGATAGCGCCCAAGGCCCCTGTGACTATTGGTACCTCTCTTGCTTTCTTGTCACGGTCTTTCAATTTCTATTTGCAGATCTTTATATTTAGTCATTTTCTCCAATTATGTGTCTTCCATTCTACTTTCTCCAGGAATTGTAGTGTCTACTATTTGGACTGACTTATCCTTCTGGTCAATGATGGTTATATCTGGTGTGTTACGTGGCAGATGCTCATCAGCTTGTATTCTGAAATCCCAGAGCACTTTGACTTCTTCATTCTCTACTACTTTTTTTTCCCAAGTTTGTGGTTCCACTAATTATTTTTTGCAGGCACTTTATACTTTTTACACACATTCCAGTTAATAATTGTTTCAACTTTACCATGTCTTTCTTCATAGTCTGTCTGTCTCTTCTGACCTGATCAGGTGGTCCACAGTTTCATCTGCCTCTTTGCGCAAGCAGTATTTACTGTTCATAGATGTTTTCTCAGTTTTGGCTCTATTATTATTATATTATATTATTATCATCATCATCATCATCATCATGAATCACAGTTGGTGTAGTACGTATGATCAGTGGCGTCATTCACCCGGTATGCTGGGCGGGACTTACCTTTGAGTGGCAGTCCGCCCGTTGCAACAGGCGGACTGCCGCTCAAAGGTAAGTCCTGCCCAGCGTACCGGGTGAATGACACCACTGTGTATGATGTTCTTAACGTCTGCCTTTTTTCTGCAGATCTGATGATAGGAAGCTGCAGTTGCTTAAAATGAGTCACAAAACTTTTTGAAATTATTCCAAGTGCCACAATGACAATGGGGACCACTTTGGCATGTTTTGTCCATACTCTTCTGATTTCAATGGCCAGGTCTCGACGTTTAGTCCTATTCTCCAGTTCTTTCTCAGTGACTCTGGCATCGTCAGGAATTGCTGCATCAGTTATCCAGACATTTCAATTTGCTATTGTTATATCAGGTGTGTTCTGTTTGAGGTATTGGTCCGTTTGAATTTTGAAGTCCCACAGGATCTTGATATGCTCACTCTCCAACACTTTTTCGACCTGATGTTCTCAAGTATTTTTCAATGCTGGCAAATTATACTTTTAATATAATGACTAGTGGATTAATTTTGCAACTCTGTTGTGTCTGACTTTGAGCGCAATCCTAAACTGGAGTTAGGCCGGCATAAACTAAGCCAGCAAAGTTTGGCCAGCAAAAGGGCCACCCTAAAGCATGTTTGGACTACTCTCAGAGTCAGGGAGGATGGTTCAGGGAGGATCAGTGCACTAGGTTCTCTGACTCTGAGGGTGGCCCAAACATACTTTACGGTGTCCCTTGTGCTGGCCAAACTTTGCTGGCTTAGTTTATGCCGGCCTAACTCAGTTTAGGATTGCGCCCTTTGTTATTGCTATTTTTAATGTTTATTGTGTTGGTGCCAAATGAGCTCCTGTAACCTGGTAGAAATCATGCAATAATATTTTCACCTCCAGATCAGTTTAAAATGGTCATGAGAGCCTGTAGAGCTCTTGGAGCACATTGCTCTTAACATACTGCACCCATGAGCAGAAACACGGGAACAAAATGCATAGTGCCATGACCTAGACTAGTGAACCATTGAAACAACGGTGAAAGTCTGAAGCCCACCTGGAGCCAGTCAAACTTCAATTTGAGTAATGGATTTTCTGCCCAGATCTGTTGCTGGGGGGGTGAGAGGGCAGGGAAAATTGAATTCTTCCACTTGACTTCACCATTCCAAGATTTTGTGAGCATTTCCATACACAAAGTGGCTCCTGATTGACACTATATGCTGAAACCATCAAAAAGGGTATCATGAGAGGTGCTATGCTGGAAGATTCACGTTCTAGAGCAGGGGTGTCAAACCCATTTCATACAATGGACTGAATAGCATTCATAATGCCTACTGAGGATAAGAAGTGATGTCACTAAGCAGGAAGTGATGTCATTAAGCAGATCATGACCAGAAATGAGCACTTTTTTCTCACTTAGCTGAAAATGTGCAAAAGAAGACATGTGCAAATCTTGATCATATTTTCAAGATATGGGGGGGGGAACCCAATTATCATGTGGGCTGCCCTTTCAGCAGTGGCACCTCAACACAGCTTAGCAGTTGATGGTGGTACTGGGAGACATTGATGACCAGAAAAAGAGGGCCGCATCTGGCCCACAGGCCTTACACTTGACACCCTGTTCTAGAAAAATTCACTTAACTAGCAGAGCGGGCGGGGGAATGACTATGGAAGCAGTGGTGTCATCTACTCTCGCGGAGACGGAATGCTGGGTGGGATTTACGTTTGACTGGCAGCCCAGTCCTTGCGGTTCCGCCGCCTTCCCCCTGCCACGCGAGCTGCCCTCGGTCGCCGCGCCCCACCGCTGCTCGCCCAGCTCCATGATGGACGCGGGGGGACGGGTGGGGGGCGCGCCAGGTGCCTGGGCGAGCAGGAAGGCGGCAGAAGCGAATGGGCAGGCAGCCAATCAAACGTAAGTCCCGCCCAGCGTTCCGTCTCCGCGAGAGTAGATGACACCACTGTATGGAAGCATCCCCTTATGCAACTGTTTCCTTGTTAAAAAATATGTCGCCACAAACAACAAAGCAACACTTTAGTCAGTTTTCTCTGAAGATAAATAGCAGCTTCAATCATTTTGAAATATCTTCTGTATAAACTTGTTTGTTTTATAGTTTGTCTATAATTAGGCAGTCATCCTCTGTAGCGTACAGCTGGATGTGTGAACATCCGTTGGAAAAAAACAACTTGTACACAGTTCATGATTTACAAAGATGCAGATTATTCCAATAATATTTGGGGTCCCCCCCCATCAGTATATTTTCCATTCATTTTTTTTTAATGGCTTCTTCTTTGTGTTTACTACTGCCAGCTCATTCTGTCAGGGAGAATATACTAGGTGTGATTTGACTGCCAGCATATCCATTTGCAGGCGGTAGCCATCAATAACGTTCACAGCCATGGAATATGGATACATGCCAAGTTGACACAAGGCCTGTGGGTGAAATCTTTGCTCCACTCGAGATCAGTGGTGACGAGCCGACTGACTCGAGTGCAGTCCGGTTCGCCCTCTGCAATTATTCTTTCTCTGCAACTTGTCCTGTCCTGTTGAAGGCTTTGATAATTCTTATTTGCCTGACACACACTTGTGTCAAACACATGTCAACATAGCCTATCACAATGTAGGGTAAGCAGCATGGTGGAGCCAGTCTAGCCTTGGAAAAAGAAGTGTGTGGAATTTTGATGCGTTTATGATTAGTGTTGCCACTAAATTTCACATACAACTAACCTGGAACTGAATTTAGTTTCTCTTCAGGCAAAACATCCAAGAAATATCAAGGGTTTCAATATGACTAGCAACACTTCTCAAGGGACTTTGCACTTGCCTACTACCTACAATAGTTCTATTGTTACAGGGAAAGAATAATTGCAGAGGGAGAACATACAATAGTTTTTTTGGTAAAAAATAAATTTCCGTTCCCGTTCTATAGAGTTGTATGGGATATATGCGTAGAACATAGGGATTATGGATTATTAACTAGTTTAGCTGCACTCCAAAAGCTGTTGCAATCAATTAGTGACATTTTTAATATTATTTAAATATTTTTATTTAAATCATTCCATTCCACCTATCCGGCCAAAGAGGTGCCTAAACTAGGATACTCAGTAATGGCATCTAAATGATTTAGCAACAGGTACTCACTTTTGATTGGCACTTGTGTCGGGGCCTGCCCACCAGAAGTGAGGTCATAGCTGGAACCCAGGAACCGCCCCCAGGAACCGCCGCGCCTCCTCAGTAGGCCGCGCGGAGGCCTGGGAGAAGGCCCGGGAGTCCTGGGCCTTCCCCGGGGCCGCCGCACGGGCTACCGATTCCCCCCCCCCGGAACTGCCACGCCTCCTCGGAAGGGAGCCCCAGGCAGCCTACCTGCTCATGCTGCTGCCGCCGTCGGTCTCCCTCGCTCCGCTGCCTGCCTGCCTGCCTGCCTGCCTGCCTGCCTGGCTCTGAGAACGTGCAGGCAACTCAAACGTGCAGGCAATTCAAACGTTGCAGGGGGGCAGAGCGGAGCGCCAATGAAATTGACGAGTGGGCGGGCGAATGGGCGGGGCCAGCCCTAATCCTAGGAATGGGTACGTACATACCCCCGCGTACCTGCTACATGACATGTCTGGATTCTACTGTACATCTTAATGGGATACTTGTAAGCCACTGTGGGCATTTGCTTTGGCATGGGAAAGGTGGGAAATAAATCTTTTAAATAAATGAAAAGTCAATACCTAGTACTATCGTTACAAAAAGTCACTGTTGTAGGGTAAGGTATACCATTTTCTGTGATATATGAATTAGAGCTTATCGGATTGCACTAGCTGGCAACAATGAATTGCATTTGTAGCGGTATAACTGCGAGGAACTGTGCAAACATTATGTGTGCTCACAAGCTCTCAGCCAGCTGAAGCAAAGAGACCGGGAAGCTTTCAGAGCTGGTTCAAGCAGGCGTGTATCTTACCTGTAGCGCCCTATGGCATGAGCCATGGGGCGCGGAGCAGCGGTGGGGCACCATTGCGCGCGGTCTGGGAGAGACCGCGCGGTTTCTGGCCCGCCCGCCTGCACCTCCTTTACGCTCCGAAATAGAGCGTTTCCGGGGTAAGGGAGGCGTGTCTGCGTGACGCACGGGGGCGGGGTGACGTGGGGGGGTGCGGTTTCAGCACCTGCCATGGGGCGCACTCCCGGCCCGGACCGCCTCTGGGTTCCAGACACTCTCAGAGCTGGTTCAAGACACTCTGGTGCAAGAGCTTTCAGAGCTGGTTCAAGACAACCTAAGTAGCCAAGTGGGTTAGTAAGAAGAAGATACTGTCCTGACCAACTGTCAACCTCTGCGGGTGCAATTCTAACCTTCACTGGAATAGACAGGCCAGCTCAGCTTTTGCTGCATCCTAACGACGTAAGGGGTAAGCCCCTGCCAGTGCTATGGGGCTGCTTGGATCTGCCCCAGCAGAATAGCAGGTACAAGTCTGCGTGGCCAGGAGGTGGCCAAATCCAGCCAGAAATTGGGGTTTGGACGCGGACTAACGGCCTTGTCCCACCACTAACCTTCTCTCCCTCCACTGTGTTGCCCTGTTTTGCCTCCCCCCCCGGTACGCCCTCAGTGCAGCCCTTGTGCAGTCTAATTTCAGCTTGAGGCACTACACCAGTGTTATTCAAACTGTGGGTCGGGGCCCACTTGGTGGGTCATGACTTGATGTCGGGTGGGTCGTGGAAAGCTGGGAGCAGCCATCTTGGAAACTGCAAAACTTACTCTTGCTTTATTCTTTTTGTGAGTTTTAATTTTCATTTGAGGGTTTTGTTTTTTTACATTTTGTTTTTAGTTCAGTGCTTTTACATCGTATTTTGTCCTCATCTTGCTTTCCGTCAGGGATGTTTCAGGGTTGTGCAACTGCTGCAGTCCGAGAATGCCAATTTGCATTTCAGGAGTGTCATTTTTATTGTGTTACAATGGCAGCACTTCCTGCTTGATGATGTCACTTCCTGCCATAATATATCTTCCAGGTTAATGACATCACTTCTGGTGGGTCCTGACACAAGTGCCATTCTAAAAAGTGGGCCTGTTTGAATACCACTGCGCTACACCATCCTGGTTTCTCCTCTCCTTTCCTCCAGTTGTCCAGTGTGTGGCATTGGGGCAAACATATGCCTACTTACGTTCCCCTTCTCCTCTCTACCGTCATAGCTAGTGAATGAATCAATGGGGGTAGGTTTTTATTAACAGGAAAAGTGTTGGTTTTTTTCTGCCAGAAACTCCCTGCTGGGCCTCCCCAAGGACCCTGATGCCCATACTAGGCTAACTAGTTTCCCCTCCAGAGAGCCTCAGAGATAGGCAAGAGGGAAGGGGTTCCTTCACCCACTAGTTCTCCTCTCTTCCAGCAGCCTTGCTTGGATTCACCAGCTGGCCAGCCTCCTCCAGACTGCCCTCATCACCAGCTTAGCTCAAGGTACTCTAACTCCACCAAACAATAGGCAGTCCACTTGCCTTCCTTTAACCAGTAACACGCCATCCATTGGCCAGTCCAATCCGTCCATCCAGCACCTACCTGGTGCTACACCTTCCCGGTGCTCCCTTACTGCAGCTCCCGCCTCCAACTTTATACTGATGCAGGCCAATCAGTGTCTGTTGCTGGGCAGGCTCTACCATCAGCCACACCCATCTGCACCTGTGCTAATCACCCTTCCTAGCCAGAGCCCTCATCAGCCTACCTAGGCTGCAGCTGTGCTCCTGAGGCTTGCAGAAGCTCTGGGATTAACCCTGTACTTCCTGGGTAATCTGGGATAAGGGGCAACTGCTGATACCATTCCCTATCTCCTCAGGGTATCTCCTGCCTTTTCCAATACATGGTTCCACTTTTGAGTCTCTCTCTCTCTCTCTCTCTCTCTCTCCCCCCCCCTTTCTCAGTGTTAGACTGCAAAGTGCAATGTCGGTATGGCAGGTGAGGCAGAACTGCCTTACCATAGTTCTTGGGAAAGTGCTGCCTCCCGCTGCTGCTGTGGTGGCTGGGATCCTGCAACCACTTTCAACCCACAGGCTCCAGCTGCTCAGAGCCAGCGGGCTGTACGTATTTGCACAATCAGAGCAGTAGTGGCACTTTTCAACTCAGGGGTAGTAGTTCTGCCATACCCACACTGCACATCGCTGTTGTTAAACATATATTTTAGCCTTTTGAATGGGAGTTAGAGATTAGTAATCCTGGACTATCAAGTTGGTCTGTTGGAGAACTGGCAGTGTGTTGCCTTTTTGTGTTCCTCAATGTGAAGGCCTCTCCAGATTTACTAATTCTTGTGTGTATCATTTTAGGATCCTGATTTAAGATGGGGAAAATAATCCTGGGCTATTTATGTGTGAAGTTTCTTTGTTTTCTTCATAGTAATATTTTTAGCCAGGACAGGCTCTCAGAGTGGCTTGCAATTTAAAGAATTGTTTTTAAACTGTTAGCAAAATGCCGTCTTCTCGTGGTTTGCAAAATCTTGGATTATCAATTCTTAAATGTTGAAAACTATAACATTTAAGAATTAAGAATCTAGGATTCTGCTTCTCTTTCCTGTTCAGATGCACAAAGTCTCATGGCCATCACTACTTACTTTTTTAAACCTTGTAGACTATAGAAAAGGATTGGCTTCATGGACTGCCGTGGATGGAAGGGATGAAATCTCATCGTTCACTGTAGGCAGCAGAGTGTCTTGAACCAGCTCTGAAAGCTTCCCGGTCTCTTTGCTTCAGCTGGTTGAGAGCTTGTGAGCACACGGAATGTTTGCACAGTTCATCTCTAGGTAAATAGCTTTACCAAAGATTATTTGGTATTTATCCTCATATTATGGAGTAGGCACAGGCACTCTCTGGAACATCCCTTATCCTGAATCAGACCACTGGTCCATTTAGTTGGGTGTTGTTTACACTGACTGGCAGTGGCTCTCCAAGGCTTCAGGTGGACCTTTTCCCATCTGTGTCTGTGATACAAGAGATTGAGCCAGGAAACATTGGCATAGAATGCATATGCTGTATTAGTAAGCTACAGGTGCCGTCCCTGGTAGATTCTAGTATGACCACAAGAATTCAGGCTATTCCAAAGATCTTAGGCTTAGACCAGTAATATTCAAACTTTTTAGAGCGGGATAGGACCCACTTTTTAGAATGGCACTTGTCAGGTCTGCAGTTTCCAAGATGGCTGCTTCCAGCTTTCCGCAAACCACCTGACATCAGGTTGCAACCCACCAAGTGGGTCCCGACCCACAGTTTGAATAACACTGACTTAGACAATATCCTTTCCCTAAGAAATAGACCACATAGAACATTCTCCATTCTCACGGTATGTTCACCATTCTCACGGTAGATTTGGCACCAGTAACAATTTCTAAGGCAGTGGTTCCCAAAACTGTGGGTCGGGGACCCATCAGCCGATGGTGGTTCGATGTTTGGTGGGTCGCGAAACTGACAAGCTGGGAGCTGGCATGGAACATGTATTGAACCCTCTGGAAAGCAAATCTGAGCCACCCGTGCACTTTTCTTCATGGTTAGGTGGCCATGCCTCAGCTCTTATTGAAGGCCAGGTGAAGGCCACCAGGATGTTCCTGATCCTGATGGAGCTCAGCAAATTACCCATAAGGCAGTCCCCCTTATGAATAAAAACAGGCCTGAGCAGCTGCTATGTGGTCCACTGCCTTGACTGGTCCTCTTCATTTTTAGGAAGACTTTCTCTACTGTGTTGTAAATTTGTTTTGCCAAGGGGAGGGTGTATTGTCTTTGTACAACCCATTAGAAAATGTCACCAGAGGCCATTGAGACAGTAGCCAAGTAGATTCTTATCTGTGAATTGTTGTTTTTGAGTTGTCTGTGGTGACTTTCCAAGGCACTGTTGGTCATGCTGGTGGTTCACAAGTGAGAGGGAGAAACGGTGGGTTACTTATTGATCAGCCTCCAAGGTCAAGTAATTCTTTGAGCTTTTTGTTGAGTGCTTAGGAATATTTCTTGAGGGGGTTGGAGGAAAGGAAATTCCGCCTAGCTGTAGTTTTCCAGATGACCTTTGTTCTTGCCTGCCGCCTCCTGATCAGAGCTGTGATGGAAAAGCGATGTTTCATGTACCTGTCTTGTTTCGTAGGCTTTACCTACTTCATTAGTGCATTTCCGAGGGACTTGTCTATTACTTTCAATGATGTATTAGTGAGCACGTGTTAGATTTTTAGTTAGTTTGAGTCTGCGTTTTCCCAGGCCGTGTGATTGCAAGCCTTTCTCTCTCAGAGCCATCTGGGGCTAGGCCAGGCATGCATCGGCCTTGCAAGGCCTGTACAATTGCATGAGTAGCAGGGGATCTAAACGGTTCTGTACGTTTCATATATTGTTCTGTCTGGCACCCCACCCCTTTTTATCTTTAGCAATTTTTTTAAATAAAACCTTTTCTTTCATAAACTCTTCTGCCTTGTTCTGGATCACAGTGGAATTGTCAGCCTCCTCGCTCTGCAAAGGCTACTGCAAGAATGACTAGTAGAGACCCTTGAGGTCATAACCGCGGCTAGGAGAGGGGTTTAGCCCAGGAAACTCCTCTGGCAACCTGATACCTGGGCGGGTGGCAGCAGATTTAAGCTACCAAGGCATTTCCCCACTAAGCTGCATGTTCAAACTGAGAGCACAAGCCTATGCATGTCTACTCAGAAGTAAGTCCCATTGTGTCCAATGGGACTTACTCCCAGGAAAGTATGTATAGGATTGCTGCCTGAGTGGGTGAGTAAGGGGGGTCGTAGATACCCCCCCCCCCCCGTTCGCTCATGACAAGAATAAAATCAGGTGACGTAGTATAGTAAGAAGACTAGACTTGCTAGTAGGAAGTCAATAGTAAGAAAGGCAACTCACTAGTAAGAACCATTTGCCCATTTTGGAAACTAGGGCTAGAATTTTATATATGCCCAAGTTCCAAAAACGCAGGTAACATAAAATACCTTCAAGTCCCACTTGTTGCCCTACAAAGGCTCATACTACTGGGCCTTTTTACTTTGCATTCTTTCCGACATGTATATTTGAAACTTTGCTTCATCCAGAAGCAAAGAACAGGAAAGGTAATCCCATCCAAAGTATATGCTACTGTCACATAATACATTACCTAAGGGAAAATAGCTCTCTCTCTCAAAAGGCTGGTATTTGCATTCTCTGAACTAAATATGGAGAGTTCAAAGCAAAAGACTGAAAATTGTTGATGCTATCACTAACTGATACGATGTGCCACTCTGCCCTACAATTCAGTGGCCAAATTGCCCAGTTCATTGCAATATTGCCTAAGCAATTTATCTGGGGTTAGAGTGGGAAAACTAGTTAAGCCAGGAACAGAGAACGTGATGATCGGATGGCAAATTTCTTTTCTAACGTATGTTTTCTTCTCCGATACGTATTTTTATTAATATTTTATTTTTATGTCCCTGTTTTATAATGCCCCCATCCAAATATGCATTCACTGGTGTGAATGTTCATTTTTACAATAGCAAACAGAACTGACAAATAATTGTTCCACTGAATAATGATGTTAATCCTTTACTGCAGTGGTTCGCAAACTTTTTAGACTGAGACCCACTTTTTAGAATGGCACTTATTTCGGCACCCACCAGAAGTCATTAACCGGAAAGTGATGTCATAGCTGAAAGTGACACAATTCAAGCAGAAAATGCCATCGTTGTGACATAACATGACACTCCTGGAATGGCAAAATGGCATCCTTAGACTGCAGCAATTGCACAACCACGAACCATCCCTGATAGAAAGCAAGATTAGGACAAAATATAATGTAAAAACATTGAAACTAAAAACACGTTTTTAAAAATCATTTGCAAATTCCATTTGTTAACACGCACAAAAGGAATATAGCAAGAGTAAGGACTGCAGCTTCCAAGATGGCTGCACCCAGTCTTCCGTGACCAACTTGACATCAAGTTGCGACCCACCAAGTGGGTCCCGACCCACAGTTTGAGAAACGCTGCTTTACGGTTGGTGAAGTTTCACCGTTTCCATTTTTAGTAAATACTAATTGATGGCACATCACAGCGTAAAGTATCTGAAAAGTGTTCCTTCCTACTGACTTGTACCATACGTTGTAGTTTTCAAGTGTCTCCCAGAAACCTTGCAAAATCATCTTAAAATTGTGTCAACTGTTGTGATGTTAAGCAAAGTTACAGCTGCATCGCTGTAAAGCATTTCCATTTCCCTTATTATGACTAGTTCCACAACTTGTACTGTTTTAAATTGCCTGCAATTAGCATATATCAACCTTATTTTTAGGTTTAAATTGCAGTGTGAGAGTGTACTCTCCTCTTAGCTAATTAGTGCTATCAAGGAACAGTAGGTTACCTCATTAGTACCATGTGCATTTAATTAAAGAAGAGAAAATTGGAGTTAACCTCATAGTTAACATTTTCACAGAGTGCTACAGTGCCAACACCTTCAATTGGAGTCACACCCCTGTGTATCTAATTATTCACTGGTGCCAAATAAGGTTAGCAAGGATACCACCATGCTGTTGACAAAATAATTTAGATGGAAAACCTGTTTGCTGCTTTCTGATATTGACATCAGGTTGGAAGAACATCTCTGAATCTGGATCTTGTAACTTTGTGTGTGTTTTATTTTGTTTCTCAACAAATGTCCTATCCATGCCGGGGGGGGGGGGAGTGCAAATTAACTGGGGAAGAAAGGAAGAATTAGCACACCTCTGGCACATCAAAGAAATGACATTTGATATCAACAACTTTTCTTTGAAAGCTAACGCGCTGTTTAGAAGCCTGCAAGGTTAAGATACGTGGATGTAAAAAAAAAAATGTTTACGAAGGGCGATGCTGAATACTTCTGTCGGATGAGCTTTCAGCCTTGCAAAATTTGCACTGCCTGTTTTTGTGATACAAATGATTTACCCAATCAAATTTCACACAAAATATTAGGTGTCCATCCCAGTTGGATTGATGGCCCCTTCAGACGTTTCATATGCACATGATGATTTCTCATCCCTGGGAAAGCCTGCAGATCTCTAGCCTGTGTACACTGCATGTACGTGCATTGAGAAAGATTCTTCTGTGAGTGTCACAAGGGATGTCCATGTGATTTGCGTTCAGGGAAACGTCTGCACAGAAAATGAGTAATATTTCAAACACTTCTTACATGAAGGGAGCTGTGTGCAAGACCAAAATCATAAACCTGTATTTCCTTTTGTGAGGACCCCACCTAATCAGATCTCTGCTTTGACTGAAAGTGGCTTCATCTGCAGTGAGACTCTTGAACTCAGAAACAAGTTCCGTGGGTCCAAATTGGCATGTGACATCTTCTTACTATTAACCTAGGGCAGTTTTATTCAAACTGTGGGGCAGGACCCACTTGGACCTGATTTCAGGTGGGTCGCCAAAAGCTGAGAGCAGCCATCTTGGAAACTGCAGACCTTACTCTTGCTACATCCCTTTTATAAGTGTTCACAGTTGGAATTCTCAAGTGAGCATTTTTTTAAAAAATTTGTTTTTAGTTCAGTGCTTTTACATCTATTTTTTTTTTCTAATCTTGCTTTCTGTCAGGGATGTTTCATGGTTGTACAACTGCTGCAGTCCAAGAGTGCCCGTTTGCGTTTCAAGAGCGTCATTTTATTATGGCACAATGACAGCACTTCCTGCTTGATGATGTCACTTCCTGCCACAACATCACTTCCAGGTTTATGACATCACTTCCAGTGGGTCTCAACTCAAGTGTCATTCTAAAAAGTGGGTCCTGGTCTAAAAAGTTTGGATATCACTGATGTAGGGTTTTTGTTTGTTGTCCTGAGCGCCTTGCTGGTGGATTGGGGGGGGGGGGCAACAACGAGGTAACTCGACTTTCACAGAGGCAAGCTGCCGGCATGTGGTTTGGCCCTCCTGCCTGCTCTTGCTCTTGAACGGCTCCAATAATGGAGCCTGGAATTGTGGGGGCGTGGGGAGCTGGCAAAGGGACTGTCGCTCCTTAGACATTGCCCCAGGCAGAGCCATGGCTGGGTCAGCAACTGTGTACAGATCCAACCTTTTTATGCTCTGATTTTTCATCCACGGATTAGACGCGGCACTGCTGGCCACTGCAGAAAAGAAAAACCCTGACAATCCCTGAAGAAGGGGGGGAAAAAGCCATGTCCCTTCACAACCACTCTTCTAAAAACAGCTTTTCTAGGGAGTCAGACTGTTAGAACTGCTATTTTGCAGCTTGCTCCAAAAACAAACAAACAAAAAAAAAACAATCTCCTCCCTTCGCACTGGCTCACTGAACAATGGAATGCTTCTTCTATTCTTCAGCAAGCGAGGGCTAGGAGAGGGGGTGGCTTTATTGGAGCAAGCTGCAAAATAGCAGTTCTAATTGACTGCCTGGTTGACTCATGTTTTGTGTTGTGTTGTTTTAACTGCTTTTATTTAACATGGTTTTTGTATCAGTGTGGAGTCCCAGAATCAAACCCCAGTGGATACCAAAGTCCCGCCTGTACATGATTATAGTTGGACGATGTGCCTGTTCTAATAGTCAATTCAGGCCATAGTGTGATTATTTTTGCCTGCTGGAATTTCCATAGGCCTAGGTTTGGTACTCAGTGGATTCCACAGCGACTGCGCTTTTTAATACATTAAGGGTTTTTTGGATCTTGTCAAAAATACGATGGCTGCTGATGTAATGGCCTGATACCTTCAGACAAACTTACTCTGTTGGGATCCCAGTGCCTGATGGCTTTAGAAATTATTGAGAAATAGGGGAAAAAACATAATTGTCATTATCTACCCGTAAAAAAATCTTGATCAAATAAAGTGCTTAAGGAAATGCTTACCTTAAGCATTTGCATGATCTTTCATCCCAAAGACTTTAATAGGATTAAACTGAAATGCTTTACCAAATATGGATTGGAGGGGTCCCCCCCCTTATAAAAAAAACTTATCACATGCTTATGTACTTTCGTGAACTGGATCCAGGTTACTCAATTTGCAGAATAATCTTGCTGAATTGCATAGATTTGTTTGATATCCTAAATTTTTCAAGAACAATCCTGGTTTATTTTTATGATTTAAGAAAAATTCAACAGCATGCTACTGATTTTAGATTTATTTTCCATCCTAGCCCAAGTACTAGCTCAAGTGGCTGGAGATACAGCTTTATTTGATTTTATCATCACAACCACCCTATGAGGTCACAAGGTTGTGGAGTAGTGAACTCCCAAACGCCACACAGAAAATTGTGGATGGGACAGAATTTGGGCCCATGTGCCATAACATGCGGCATATTAGTTAGGGTTAACAATGAAATGTCCAAAAAGTGAAGTTCAAAGCGACGTTGTGGACTTCAGCATGCCAAGCACATGTGGCTAGCAGAAGTAATGAAGAGATCTGAACTTCCAGTGATATTTGTGAAATCAGCCCTATTGCGCACAGGTGAGGAAAGATGCTGCCTTTTTACTGGTCCAATATTTGGTGTAGGCAAGTTTTCAGATTAAACAGCATTCTTTATCGGTCAGCACAGATGTTTACTTCTTTGTACACAGTTTTGACTGTACAGCTAGAAGGGATCTTTATGGCAATACTCAGTGTTGTTGTTCAGTCGCTAAGTCACTCTTCGCCACCCCCTGGACCACAGCACGCCAGGCCTCCCTGTCCTCCACTAGCTTCCAGAGTTCACCCAACTTCATGATCATCACTTCACTGACACTCTCTAACCATCTCATTCTCTGCCACCCCCTTCTCCTTTTGCCTTCCATCTTTCCCAGCCTGAGGGTCTTTTCTAAAGAGTCCTCTCTTTTCATGAGGTGGCCAAAGTATTTGAGCTTCAGCTTCAGGATTTGTCCTTCCAGGGAGCAATCAGGCTTGACTTCCTGGAGGATGGACCGATTGGACCTCCTTGCAGTCCATTGGACTCTCAAGAGTCTTCTCCAACACCATAATTAGAAAGCATCTATTCTTCGGCGTTGCCTTTCTTATGTTCCAGCTCTCACATCTATACATTGCTACTGGGAAAACCACAGCTTTGACTATGCGAACCTTTGTTGGCAGGGTGATGTCTCGGCTTTTTATTAAGTTGTCTAGGTTCGCCATAGCTTAATACTCAATATAGATTGTGGTAAATACTGTAGTCACCTGTTTTTTTTAAAAAAGAAAAAAGCTGAACATGGAAATCGGTTCTTCTCCTTACAGAACAAAATAGAAAAATCTGACTACATATTTAGCAGTGAGATGCAGGAGTATAGAGGCTTCACACATGCTATGGTCATGCCCAGTTATTGTAAACTTTTGGGGAGAAGTTCTTAACATTATTCAAATAGTGTTACAGCACTAACAGTGATATTCACAGATACGCATGTGATTCTAAACTCTCTACCTGTGACTTGGAGATTAACATCTGGTTAACGAAAGTGGAATCTCTGTGCCCTCGCATTGGCAAAAAGACTCAGGGTGCACTCCTAATCTGGAGTTAGGCCGGTACAGATAGGCCAGCAAAGTTCCGCTGGCACAAGGGCCACCGTAAAGCACATTTGGACCACTCTCAGAGTCAGGGAGGATGGCACATGTCTGTGTGCTGGCTTCTCTGACTCCGAGAGTGGCACTGTACTGTTGCCCTTGTGCCAGCCAAACTTTGCTGGCCTAACTGTGCCGACCAAAATCCAGGTTAGGATTGCAGCCTTACAGTACTTAATTGGAAAGAATGAAGCATACCAACTGGCGCCCAATGGATGGATGATCTTTTACGGTTATAGGTCTTTGAGCAAGTGGTCTATCAACATCCATTGCATTATGGATATATTTGAAACTTTCTGAAGGACATTCTTTGACAAAACACCTAAAACCATGTGAAACATGCACTGTCAGCGTCGTCATGCAGCCGGAACGCTGGGTGGGAGGAACGGGTGAGCGGCAGCCCGCCCATTGTGTTCCGGTCCATTTCGCCGTCTTCTCTGCCCCCGGACCGGTACGCAACAGGTGGGCTGCCGCTCACCCGTTCCTCCCGCCCAGCGTTCCGGCTGCATGACGACTCTGTGCACTGTACATTCATTTATTCAATAGACTGCTGTTATATCCAGGGTGTTGTTTTTTTTGGGGGGGGGGGTAAATTGGCAAATTAATAATGAGCTCATTTATGATTTTTTTTCCTTTTGCATAAAGTGAAATGAAGCTTTTTTTAAGTGACTATATTCCATCTTTACAGTACACACAAAATACTAATATGTGGGCAAATCTAACACAGAATTCTATATGCTTAAATACATGACTTAGCACACAAATCTCTATGATGGATCATGTCCTGATGTATTAGAAAATAAAATCATATTAGTGTCAGTATTTGCATGAACGTTAGCATTGTGATTGATTGGATATTTGGATACAGATATCCTGACCTGTATCAGAAAACAAACAAGTTAAGCAAATTTGCTTGAGGTTTATATTTCATTCTCTTAAATACATTTTGTAAAATAATCACACACACACACACACACACACACACACACACACGAGAGAGAGAGAGAGAGAGAGAGAGAGAGAGAGAATCACATTTTAAAGTGTAGGTCTTTTGTGGTGTGATTCCAGTTACTAACAACAGCCATGTGAAACTAATTTCAGTATGTTCCTTTTTAACTGACTGATTCTGTCTGATTTCCACATAGAAATAAGTTCATTGTTTCAATGGGATTTACATGTGCAGAATTGCAGGGCTTTTTTTTTTTTAAAGAAAGAATGTTTTATTTAAGCACTGTTTTTGTGTGGTGGAATAAATCCAAATGCTAGTTTTAATACATTTTATGGCACCCATTAGCTACAAACCAGGTGTTCCCTGGCAAAATATTAGAGGCAAAAAGGGACCAATATTTCAACAACCTGTTTTAAAGGAGTGTGCATAACACTGTATGTTGAGAACTTGGCAGGTGACCAGTGAACAGCGCACAGAATTTTTTATATGGCACAGCTCCCCTTTTTGGTATTAAAAACGTTTACATTTTAAAAAAGAAAAGTTGCGTTTTAGTATTATATGAAATGTGTGGTACATACTGTAGTATGAGAGTGAATAATGGATGTTGAATCATATTCAAGTTAGCATTTCATAACTCACTCTCTCTCTCTCTCTCTCTCTCTCTCTCTCTCTCTCTCTCTCTCTC
>JAJKFI010000135.1:2693829-2711137 GCA_029204185.1 Lerista edwardsae | reverse complement strand
ATAATAATAATAATAATAATAATAATAATAATAATAATAATAATAATACTTGGATTTATATACCGCCTTTCTTAGGTCACCAGATTTCTCTGATGACTATAACTCAAGGTGGTTTACGTAGGCAGACTTTATTCAGAAACCCGAAGGTTTTTACAATTTATACAGAAATGTTCTGTCTTTCAAGAACTACACACATACAGATGGATCTTTCTGGATTTAGTCCTTCTTTCTGGCCACCCATTTGTCTTCTTGCTGGCTGATAAGTGGCTTCCCTGCTCCCACCAGAGAAGCAGCTGACCCGGCACACTCCCCCTCACACAAGGCAGCCGAAGCTCAGCTGTTAATCAGTCGCAATTACAAGGTCTGCCGCTCACAGAGACTTCCGGCTGTCCCAAACTGGCGACCTTCAGATCTTCAGCTCTTATCTTCAGGCAAACGGAGGCATTGACCCTCTCAACTAAATTTTCTGCCATGGACATCTGATGGACATATGATGGACATCTATATCCAGGCCCCGTTTTTTCTTTCCAGTTTGAATCAACTCTGTATTTCTGTGAATGGCACTAGAAACACAGCCCCAAACCACAATTTTCCTGGCACTCCTCGGCCACATCTGACCACATAGTGTATTGGAGTATTATATGCACAGGGGTGTATAATTCATTATGCACCAATTCATTTCACTGATAGACAATTGTGTTGTCTTTTGAATTTATAGGGTGCTGTTTAATTATAAGAGTGATTTGAAGGAATTTGTACCCCTGTCTCTGTAGGAATAGATTTGGATTTATGGTTCATTCAGCCCAGACTTGTAATTACCCATCAGATTCTCAGCTACGTGACCTTGAAATTATGTGACAAAATGTCCCTGGGGAGAACTGCTAAGTATCCATTGTGTATTGCTTAGCAATTGAACTCTTACTCATTTGTTTACTTGTTGATAAATTTCCATGAAGAGTCATTCCTAAAAATTGTGCTAACAAAAGTGTTGGCATAAAAATAAATCTTACATTTTGGGGGAGAGGGGCTCCAATTCCTTATTCTTCATGATTTCTGTTGTATTTCCACAGCTATTAAGTTTTCTAGGTTGTCCACTTTCTACTAAATTGGTTCCCAAATGATTCAGCACTGCAACCTATTTGGGTCATGACGCTCCTGGTGTGCTGAAATAATTTATTGGCGGCTGCATGCCCACTTTGTTGGTCTCCATGGGCCTCAGAATGGTCCACAGACACCTCTATAAGCCACTTCCTGTTGTTGGAAGCAAACCAGAAGTTGTTTCAGAAAACCAGAAGTGGCTTCCGGAGCCTTCTGTGGGCCATTCTAAGGCCCGTGGAGGACAAAGGGTTGGGCCTGCGGCTCCAGAGATTCCAGTAAGTCATTTAGCTTCCAGAATGGTCCCTATTTGGTGCCAAACTGGTACATGGGTGGGTGGGAGACAGTCTTTGGGCTCAATCCTGGAGCCGGTGGTAAGCACTTACCGCTGGCTCCAGTGTTGCAAATATGCTGTAAAACGCATTTGCCGCACTGCCGAAGACCCCAACTTGCTGTGCCAAGGAGTGGCTTCAGCACTGCGGGCCGTGGTAAGAAGGACTTGGGGAAGGTGAGGAGAGGGTGGGACTGAGCAGGGGAGGATTGGAGCATCCCTGGGAGAAATGGGACTTGCAGTGGCATTCAGCGCCGCATCCTAATCCCCCATGCCGGGCCTAGATGCCTGACATGGGGCTCTCCAGAGTCCAGCATCAACATAGCCAGCACAGGCTGGGGCTTCCCCCAAGGAGACTCCCGGGGCTGCTGCAGCCCGTGCAAGATGCAGCGACAGCCATCTTGAGACTGCTGCTCCTCCAGGAGCCAGGCAGCTCAGGATTGGGCTGCCCATTCTCGGGGTAGAATAACTGCAAGAGAACGGGCAACAGGTCATCACCACAAATCAGCATTTTTATTTTGAAACGTACAGCCCAGCCCAATAGCGTCGTAAAGCATTGAGTGAAATGGAGTGTTGGGAGAGTGAGCACAGATAAAAAGGAAATACGTTTTTTTTTAACCCAGCAGGTAATTAACCTAAGGAACTCCTTGCCACAGGAGGTGGTAATGACATCTGGCTTAAATGCCTTTAAAAAGGGGTTGGACAGATTTCTGGAGGAAAAGTCCATCGTGGGCTACAGGCCATGATGGGTTGTGCAACCTCCTTACGTTAATAGTGGGCTACTTCAGAATACCAGGTGCAAGGGAGTGGCAACAGGATGCAAGCATCTTGTTGTCTCATGCCTCCCTGGGGCACATGGTGGGCCGCTGTGAGATCCAGGAAGCTGGACTAGATGGGCCTTTGGCCTGGTCCAGCGGGGCTCTTCTTATGTAATGTTCTTATGTTCTTAAGCAGTCAGTGCCAGTTGTAAAATGTGATCCAGCAGCACACTTGGGGAGGGGGGGGGAGAGAGAGAGAGCCATTATTCACCTGTGTTTTCACATATTCACCTGTGTTTTCTGAGCTGCACAGAGTGTGTTTGCAGCAACACCAGCCTGGGTTGGTCAAGGGAGGATATAAGCTGTATGGATGCATCAGCATCATGTTTGGTTGCAACAACACCAGGTTGGGTTGGTGGGAGGGAGGCTATAACTGTATGGATGCAGCAGTGTCACGTATCAGAGGAAAGGAAATGCCTGCATTTTTGGCTCCAGATTTGCCCTTGACTTATCTGTGAGACTGACTTATACTCGAGTATGTACGGTACTTGGTTTTCTGAAGATGTATTTTAGACTTGGCAACTGGCAGGATTTGTTCTGTATAGCTTGGGTCTTTTTTCTCCCTATAGGAAAAAAAAAATGTATGGGCCGAAGAATGACTTGCTGGGTGAGGATTTAGGAACAACTGGAAAGACCAGAGATTATTCAATTTAACTGGCCTGAAGAGACAAGAAAGTTAGTTGTTGGAAATTTGTCAGCATTCAAATAGAACTGGCTATTCCACTGTGTGCAAGATCGGTTTATTTTCATCATCCATTTTGTGCTTGATATAATCCTTGGATATTAAACCATCCTTTTCTGTCACACACTTCATAATTTTTATCATCAAGGAAAGTGACTTGTGTGCCACTCTGTGTCAGTCAGAGAGTTCTGAGCCCGTAATTTTTAGTTACAGAACTGTTTATAATTCTATTAAGCCAAACCTTGCACAATTGTTTTTGTTAGGAACACTTTACTCTAAAAGCAGGCAGATTATTTGTGGCAGGCAAACTATAACTGTTCTTCTGATTGCCGAATGTTTTAAATCAGTGACTATATGATACGGGCTTGATGTTAGTTGTGAAAGTCTTGGTATATAAAAGGCACAACAAATCTTCGGCATTAACGGAACTCCAATTTTTGTCTCTCATCAGGGATCCTTAAACATTATTGACATGCTGTTTTATTGATTGTAATAGATATCTACAGCTGGGAAGTGATGCAATGTCTGTTTTAAAGCTTCCCTCCTGTGTTGTGTGCTACTTCCCTCCTGTGTTGTAAATGTTGCTCATCCTGAAATCACTTTGTTTTATAAATGGTACGTAACAGAGGCAAATTGCATGACTTCCACAAAGCAGGAAGGGATGATGTTGACTTTTAGCAGAGAAGCTCCTATTTTGCAAAGGAGAGATTTTATCTGTACAGAATTCTTTTTTTTTTTCCTGTTTGGAATGGAAACTATGCACTGAATAGTTTCTTCAAACCAGGGGTCTCCAAACGATGGCCCAGGAGCCAAATCCCACCCACCCCCCACAAAATTTATCCAGCCCACAGCAACTTACAATATTTGACATTTTTTTTCTCATTACGTATCTTTTTTTTTTTTTTCAGTTCAAGCATGGCAGTGTTTCTTTGTGTCACATTTCTCTTTTGTTCTGACTCATATGCTGGTTACCAAAAAGAAGCAAGTAAAATTTATTTGTTCATTTACATTACATTTCATTCGTTCATTCATTTTTAAAATTGATTTTGTTTTCTGGCCTGCAAAAATGCAAATGATAAAATATACAATGCGGCGGCCCTCATACGGTAAGATTTGGAGACCCCTGGTTTAGACCACCATTTCCCAAAGTGTGGGTCACACCCCACCAGTGGGTTGCAAGCCCATGTGTGATAGGTCCCAAGGTGGGCCATCTCGCCCATCCTTGTGCCAGTTTGGCTCCAAATAAAAGCCATTCGGGAAGTCGGCCTGTTGGCGCTGCTTGCCATAATGACTTACCAGGAGTCTCTGGCGGCCTCTTCTGGGTTGCACTGGACCAGGAACTCACTTTTTGGCTTCTGCAGGAACTCACTTTTTGGCTTTTGCAGGAACTCACCTTTTGGCTTCTGCAGGCCTCAGAATGCCCATAGAAGCGTTTGGATGCAACTTCTGTTTTTCAGAAGTGACTTCTGGTTTGACTGGAATTCGCTTCTGGGTGATTCTGCAGGCTATTCAGGGGCCTGCAGAGACCAACAGAGTGGGAAACCAGTACAACCCAGAAGAGGTCTTAAGAGACTCCCAATTTTCATTCTGGCTAACAGCATCACAACACAACAAAAGTATCGGAAATACTTTGGCGCGCACACACACACAAAGAGGTATAGTAGAAACTTGGGGTGGTATCTGACCTTAGAAACAACTGGAGAAGAGAAACTGCAAGTGACTTGTGCCTCCTCCTCTCATGCAAATAAGTCTCCTTAGTTGCTGCCTGTTTGTAACATTGAAAATGACCCCCGGAGGGAAAACAGGAACGCATTTCGGCCCCAGAAGAATGGGACCATGGAAGGCAGTGAAACTTTCCTCTCAGATGATGTAAGCAAATAGACTGAATAAATGTTTAAATGGGTGGAAGACTTTACAAAGATGCCGGAGAGCTGCAGAAAAGATGTAAACTCATTAAGGGCGCAATCCTAAGCAGCGCCGGACTAATGAGGCTGACGGGCTAGTGCCATATCTGACGTTGTTTAGGAGAGGCTGGAACAACCCCATGGCAAGGGAGCGTTCGCTCCCTTACCGTAGGGGAGGCTCCAGCCTCCACTATGTGCTCCTCGGATCTGCGCCGACTAAATAGCGGGTGCAGATCCGAGGAGACTACACAATCCGAATCTGGGCCACGCGGCCTCCCAAGATGGGCTTAGGAAGTGGCCGTATGGCTGCCTCCCGAGCCCGCCCATGTCCCGCCCCGACCACTACCCATCCCAAAACGGAACGGTTCCTCCCTCAAGCCGACCGGCTTCGGTCAGCACGAGGAAGGCTCCCGTCAGCACTCTGAAGCTGACACTACTCATATCATTGGCTTCAGAGCATTAGCGCCAACGCAGGAGTGCTGCTCGGCGCCTCCACGTCAGCGCTAATGACATAGTGCCAACGCAATGATGTTGCGTCAACACTACGTCCATTACAGGATGGCACTGTATGTGACCTTATGGCAAATCATTCAGTCCATGCAATCAAGTACAGGTTGAAGCTTCAATCCTATGCCCTCTTTCCTGAGAGTAAGCCTAATTGAAGGCAATGTAATTACTTATGAGTAGACAAGCATAGGATTGTGCTCTTAGTATCCTTATTCAAGATATTTGGGAACAGAAGTGTGCTGGCTTTTTCTGGATTCTTTTTTTGGGGGGGGGAGAATAGTTGCATATACATAATATCTTGGGGATGGGACTCAAGTCTAAACACGAAATGTGTTTATGTTTCATCTGTACCTTATATATAGGGATGTTTTGTTTTTTTCAGTGATCAACACAGAACGCTAAATAATGAGGACTTCCACTGAAAATGCTACATAACGATGAAATTTAGGTCAAAATGTGAAAAACACTGCTTTTGCTTATTTTGACAGTTTGACACAAATTTAGATCTATTTCACAAAAATAACACCTCTTTTGTTTATTTTTGACACAGTTTTGAGGACTCCACATATACTGTAGTTTTCGGTAAGGGATCAGGAGGAGTGGCAGAAACAGGTGGAAGCTTGCTTAAACTTGCATGAACATGCATGTTCATAGTTCCCAGTGTGCACTGGGGCAACTTTAATGGAATGTAGAAGTAGTAAGCAGCAGTTTCTTGACGCTCCAGGCAGCAACCAGGGTACAGCTTGGGAATTTTTGAGCAGGTTATTTCGGGGTGGTGTGTGTGCGCCAGTAATTGCTTGCCTTTGTAGGACCATTCACCCTTATTTATTGCGCTGTTTGTACAACTTGCAATAAAAATTTGGATAAAAACACATAGCACTGCAATTTGCTATTTTAATCAAGAAATTTTGGAAAAAATATCACCCCAAAAACCTACCCCTACTTTTACACATAGCCTGTACACTGTATTTTATACAATACGGTATGTCAGTGGTATTCAAACTGTGGGTCGGGACCCACTTGGTGGGCCACAACCTCATGTCAGGTGGGTCGCGGAAAGCTGTGAGCAGCCATCTTGGAATCTGCAGACCTTACTCTTGTTTTATTCCTTTTGTGACTTTGAATTTTCAAGTGTGGGTTTTGTTGTTATTTTGTTTTTAATTCAGTGCTTTTACATCATATTTTGTCCTAACCTTGTTTTTCTGTCAGGGCTGTTTCATAGTTGTGCAAATGCTGCAGTCCAAGAATGCCAATTTGCATGTCAGGAGTATCATTTTCTTATGTTACAATGACACCACTTCCTGCTTGCTGATGTCACTTCCTGCCACAACATCACTTCCGGTGGGTCCCGACACAAGTACCATTCTAAAAAGTGTGTTCTGGTCTAAAAAGTTTGAATACCACTGCAACATGTTTTTAATAATTTTGTGCATGAAACAAAATTACCACCAGAAAGCAAAAGTGTCATGATGTCAGCCACCCATGCGGACAGTCTCTGATTGTTTGGCATCATCGTCATTCCCGACTCTGAATTTATGTGCTACCTATAAGCAAATCATTTTCTTACGCTTATGGCAGAATCTAACCAACTTTCAAGCACCAGGGTGAGGGCAGTGCAGCTCTGAGGTAAGGGAACAAGCGTTGCCTTACCTTGGGGAGTCCTCCATGACTACTATCCCAGTGCAGAAAGCAGAACATGCCCCATTGACACAGCTACGTCAATGCTGGAAAGCTGGCTAGGATTCACACATAAGTGTTTAACAGTAAAAAATGACATACCGTTAATACAGCGAAAAATAATGTGCTTGGGGTATTTATGCGTTACTGCAGCGTCACCAGAATACCAGTATCAGATGTTTCAAATTTTGGATCATTTCAGATTTTGAGTTTAGAGATGCTCAACCTATATTGTTCACATTGATTGGCTCTGGCTCTCCAAAGTTTCACAGAGTGATCTTTTTCAGCCTTATCTGGAGGTTCTCGAGATTGAATCTGAGGCCGTTTGCAAATGCGTTCGTTCGTTCGTTCGTTCGTTCGTTCGTTCGTTCGTTCGTCGGGTTTATAAAATTCTGTTCTAAAATTCAAAGTGGTTTTTACATGGAACTACAGTCCCTCCCCTTGTCCAAGCATGAAGGCCGACATAGCAGGGCTATATTCTAAGCCCGGCAGGAGGCGGCAGCAGCTCAGCGCAGGGCAAGGGGAGGTTTTCCCCTTGCACCCGGGTAAGCCCCAGCCCTGTGGGGCTGCTCGGATCTGTGCCTGCTCTTTTGCAGGCTCAGGTCAGCATGTACATCGGTGGCCTACCCCCTCCCAGGAACACCCCTGCACCAGCCAAATTTGGCTGGCACAGGAGTGGCGCATCGGCAGCTTGTGCCAGCTCTGCAGTGCCAATGCAAGCCACTTGCGTCCACACTGCTGAAGCAGCGCTGGCAGACATGTACTTTATGGATTGCTCTATAAGTAGCACATGAGGAGCCATGGTCAGGATTGGAACTGCAGGGGGCGCAAAGTCTCAAAACTTCCATCCCACTACGGCAGCTCCACCCATTTTGGGCCCCCCACTCGTCGGTCTGCTATTGTTAAAAAAAACTCAGATGCTGCTCTTGTGAGAAGGGGAGCGTGGAAACCCTCTCGCATATGGTCTGGCCCTGCCCACTCCACTCGCCCCCCCCCCCCATAAGAAATTCTTAGCACCTCTGCTGAGGAAGTGGAGCAGCTACCCTGAAGTTGTCAAGAAGACCGCAGTCTTTTTGCGCCAGCTTGTGAAATATCGGAAGCTACATCCTAGAGCAGTGATGGCAAACCTTTTGGGCTTGGCGTGTCAAAAATTCAGAAAATGCCTAACTTGACTCTACTGGTGTGTCAACCACCCCCAAACAAAAGAGAAACTATTCTTTACATATTCATTTATTTTTTAAAAAAAATACAGTCCAATTGTATTATATAAAGAAATATCAAACATCAAATAATTTCATTACAAAAATGAAATACAAGTAAATTAAACTCAGTTGTCAGGAGTTGGTGAATGCTGGTGTGCCAGCCAAAACGTCATAGTGTGTCACCTTTGACACGCGTGTCATAGGTTCGCCATTACTGTCCTAGAGACCAGCTATCTTAGTACCCTTGCCTTAGCATTTTATATCTTATATATTTTATTTCATTTTCATTTTCCATTTTATATTACTTTATTTAAACCCCTTGCATTGTGTATTGTCTATTATGTCTTGTGTATTTTCTGCCAATAAAGATTGATGGATTGATTGATGGTTAAAAAAACTGGGCCTTGTTGTATGTTTCTCCTGTATATTTTAGGTTGGTCCTCAGAAAAATGGCTATCATAATCTTAATTTTTTTTTTAATCTTCCTATACCTTTTTGTTGGCTACTGCCTGAGGACAGCCTGTAGAGCTTGATTGCAAAGAGATGTATTTCTGGAGCCAGTCAAAGAATGTTCTGCTTTCCGGAGCCTTTCTCAACATCAGTTGAGTTGTTTTAGGCAGCGTCCTTGCAGTTACTGGTTTTTTACCTTGTTGCCGCTTTTTGCTGTATTGGATGATTTTATTCTTTAACTTGTTTTTATACTGTCGGTAATTACCACTGTGGGAATATTTTTCTTTTTAACTGAACGAGTGGGGTACAAATATGATAGATGGATTAAATAAATAATATTTCAGCAAATGGAGCTGTGAATTCTACTTGGCAAAGAGCATGTTTAGAGTTGGCAATTTTGCAGAAAACCGCATGAAGACAAGTTTGGTATATAATATGATAGGGATTGGATTAAAGATATATACATCTGTTGAATTAGACCCTGTAATTTATATCAGTGATTCAGAAACATAGCTTGGTGAGTCAGTCTGGGGAAAAAATGTTTACCAGATAACCTTCCTTGAGAAAGTGTTATAACCTCATGGGCATTATAAAACTATATTAACCTATACGTTGCACTGTTTATTGTTTATCAATCCCGATAAATATTTCTGCTAATCAAGAGAATTGTCAGTTCTGCTCGCGAAACAGTAATACATACACCATGTAGAGCAGTGGTCAGGGAACGGGGTAAATTACCCCAAATGGGGTAAAAATGAAATTCCTGGGGGTAATGGACAGATAGGAGTATGCCCCGCCCCCTTTTCCCTCATCCTTCCTTCATGACCAACGTTCTTGACACCAGGGAAGAGCCCAAACCAGCTCCGGGTGGGGAGGCCAAGGAGCTGCCGCTCTCGCCACCACCCAGGAGCCCGGCAGGGACGCGAGACGTGCAGGCATGGGGCAGGCTCTGGTGAGTGGCTTGAGGTGTATGTGTGTGTGTGTGTGTGTGTGTGTGTGTGTGTGTGTGTGTGTGTGTTGAGAGGACTTCTGTGGACGTGTCTCTTTGCTTGTGAGCAGCTAGGGCTCTCCCTGGGTTTGCCTTGTCTTGCTGTCCCAAGGAGTGGGGCGGGCGGGTGAGGGCTGGGGTGCCTGCGCAGGGAGTCAGGTACACAAAGAGAGGCAGGAGGCAAGGCGAACAGCAGAAAACAAAACAAAATCAGAACTGCTGTTGCTGGCCTCTGTGAGCCAGAGCCAATCTGAATTCATTATACAGAGAAATCTTAAGTCCAAGCACCTAAACCTGTTGTCAAAAAGGTAAGCTAGTTGTAACCCAGAAGGGTTGAATTCTATTCTCTCAAGGTCTGCAGGTGTACCCAAACTCTTTACAACTTCATATTTACATAGCATTAATTAAGCTCATTAATTAATCAAATAAAAAGCAATGGGTTCCAATATGTAATTTTTTTTCTTTTGTTCTGGCAGGGGAGGGGGTAACGTCAGCGTATCTAAATATGTTTTGGGGTGAAAGGTAAAAAAGTTCCCTGACCCCTGATGTAGAGTAATGGCTGTATTCATCAACTCTACTCATCCTGGGACTGAATCAGTTGTTCTCTCAACCCTGCCTGGGGATCATCATTAATTTATAAAGAGATCTAAATATGTCCTGTAGGCCAGTGGGATAGCATAAAGCCACCGGATGTGATCACCCCATCTTTGTCCCCATTTTGTAAGATTTCCCCCCTCCCAGTCAGAACGGCAGTGGCATGCCAAGGTGTTCATGCATATCTGTAATTAAGGGGGGGCGGGGGAGGCAATGGTGTAATCCAGCTCAGGATACTAAAAGCGTTCACTGAAACATCAGGATTATGGCACGCTTTGTATTAGACGTGTGTACAGTGTTGATGTTTGAAAGTAATTCTGATCAGAGACTTAGCAAGGAACTAGTTGGAATCTTAAGGAGTCATACATTATGCATACAGGAGTATACCTACGACGTTGTAAGTGTGCATCTAAATACGTGAAGTGTGACTGTGATGAATATGTTTGTGAACATGTGTATCACAGTGCCAAAATGGCAACCGCTTACCAATGGGTGGTGGTGCCTCGTTCTCTAGACATGCGCCATCTTCCCTGACTCAGAGAGTGGCCCAAATGCTCTTTACGGTGGCCCTTGTGCCGGCCAAACTTTGCTGGCCCAACTGGGCAAGGCTAACTCCAGGATTGCATTTTCAGAGGCAGCGCTGGCCCAGCACAGGATCAGGCCATCATACAGGTACACCAGTCAATAAACTGAGATTGACTGCAGTGTCATGTTGATTGGTTTATTGCTGCATAATCTGTGAAGTAGCGCTGAATTAAAGGTGTGGAGAGGTATTGTAACAGAGCTTCAGGCAAATGGGTGTGGGGGGTAACAACGTTGTCAGGAACTCAAAACGAGGGATCGAAGTGAGAGCAAAGGAAGAAGTCGGGAAAAATCAAGGCCAGCAAGACCTTGCTGGAGAAAATTTAAGTAGCTGCTTTGATCAGATGGTGTTTCCGTCTGTTGACTCAGGCCAGTGAAGATTCCAGCTTGAAATGGCCACAAATGATCTAAAAATGCAGAAGAGGTATTTGCAAGGTAAATGCAAGAGACTTTGGTCACATATAGTTTCTGTGGTATTTATCCTCCCCAATGGCTCCAACAGGCTAGTGTAGAAGTTAATACAGCCAAACAAAACCTTGGGAGGTTAAGCGCTTTAATCAGTGGTTCCCAGACTATGGCCACAGCTCCCCAGGTTGCTGCAGAAACCAACCAGGGGAGCCACAGAATCCTTGAGAACAATCCGCGGCCTTAAACCATAGGATTGTGGCCCTATTGGGGAGCTGCAGTCAATGGCCCAGTTGTCATGAGGTGTGGTCTGATGGTTGAGCTGCTGGAACTGCCTGAAGCTAAGTAGGATAATTTGTGGTTTATTTTTGGATGGGAGACAGAACGCCAGGCTGTGATAATCTGCAGTACCTGCTGTGGCAAAACGGGGTCACCATGGAGCTTGATTAGCCAGTGCGGGAATGTGGGGAGAAGGCCAGCCGGCAAAAGAACGGAGTCCAACCTTGAGGACCTGCCCAGGCTGGACTGAAGATCACCTGCTGAAGCTTGATGGCACACAATCAGAGGAGAGACCCACACTGTGAAGGCGACATCTGGGACTGAGGATTCAGTGAATCGCAGAATACTGTCTATTTGTTAAAAAAAAAAAAAAACCATTGAAAAATGGTGGTTTAGACTAGCTGGCCCATGTAAGCCGCCTTGGGCATTTGCTTTGGCATGGGAAAGGTGTATAAATTCTTCAAAATAAATAAAAATAAACAGGACAAGGAAGCTGCCAGTTGAAAATGTTTGGGAACCACTGGATTAAGTTCTTGCTTAAGAATTTGAGACTTATTCTTTCTTTATTTTGCCTTCCCCATCATAGGATGAGGAAAATAAGATCATAGGAGTCCCATGCCAATAATTCATTTTTTTAATTGTATATTTTTTTAAAAAAAAAATTAAAATTTTTGCAGATTGACTTTTGAAAGCTAATGTGTCCCTTCACAGTCTGACTTCATACAATATTCTGTATTCCACTTGCACAATAATATGATTCACCTATCTTTTTTTGTTTTTGTTTTAGCCTTTAATGGTCCCATTGCTCATTAGAACATAGCTACAGAAGTGTACAGCATTTCATTTCATCTATGCCACACAACCATCCACGTGTGCGCGCAAGGAAGAATATCAGACAGCTAATCTGGTATAGACAGAGATTGCCATCTAGATTCTAAACAAGCAAAATACTGGATCTACAATAAGAGAATGGAGAAAATCAGTTTCTTTGACTCCAGTGATGCTTTATAGACTGGATTTTGAAAACAAGCTCTGAATAATTATATTCTTGCCTTGGTGTTTGCCAACTAGCCAGTGTGTCTGCTAATATGTATACAAGTCAGGTATTTTTGCAAGCATGTGAACAGATAAGTGATTAACTGGCCGTGTGTGCATGCATACAAATATCTGATTTGAATGTAGTTTGCTCCAAGAAAGGAAGGCAAATGTTTCTGAACTGTGGATGAATCTATCACTGGTAGAGTAGCCCAGTGTGAACCAAATGCACTTCCATAGGCAAGTATTCAGATTTCTACATCAAATACTGGCATGTCACAGAAAGCCCTTCCATTGATTGGAAATAAGCTTTTAACAAGTGTGACACACATATCAGGAGAATGAGCTTATGGAGAAATATTGCTTGAAGATTAGGGGCATTACTGTACTCCAGTTTTTACAGAAGCAGAATTAAGTTGAAATCATTAAAAATGGTAAGAAATTACAAGCTGGGTAACTAGTTTTGTTAAATTTTTGAAATGATTTAGAATGTGCTTTAGCGTAGTTTTTTTTTTAACCTGGAACATGTGACAACTTGATGCTTTTCTAGGAAAGCTTCAGAAATATTGATGGATGTAGACATTGTTAAAGAACTCAACTGTGTTATTTTCTCATGTCTCTATTTTTCCCTGAATTCTGCAGAAGTTTTTAGTAAACTTTATTTAAAACATCCTCACTCTGCAGATGTTAAACTTAGAAAGTCACAGCTGTTCAAAGCAATAACAGGTGAATTTTATTTAGCAGATGTCTTGTTTTAATTCACCATAGGTCTTTTGGCCTATTTCACTCATGTCCAAGTAATTGCACCATCCCATTATATACTTTTTAATTCATAAACAAAAGTGCTGACAATGTTCTCTCTCTCTCTCTCTCTCTCTCTCTCTCTCTCTCTCTCTCTCTCTCTGTGTGTGTGTGTGTGTGTGTGTGTGTGTGTGTGTGTATTGAGAATTTTACATTCATTTTAAAACACTGAAGTACTTGGAATTGCAAACAGTGCTATTTGAGTTATAAGGACTTCTTCCACATTGGTTTTTTACACAACTTCCAACTAAGGGCCCAGTCCTATCCTCTCTGCCACTGAGGGGGTCACCAAAATGTAGACCGCTGCATCCTGTGGTGAGGGTGGATTCCGGGAGGGGGATCACAGCACTGTACTGCACTGGAATGGCAAGGCTGCCTGGACGGCCAACACCATATCCCAACGCAGTATAGTGGAGGCTGGAGCCTCCCTGCGGCAAGGGAACGTGTGCTCCCTATGCGCTCCTCGGCTCTGTGCCTGCTAAATAGCAGCGCCAAATAGTCTCAAGTAGACTTGCCAGGTTTTCAAAGTGACAACAAAGGACGCCCAGGTCTCGGGATCCTGCTTTCTATCAAACCACTCCGTGGTTACCAGAAATGATATAAAAAGTATGCAGTTAGCCGTGGTGAGGCAGCAGCCAGCAGCAGAATTGTAGAAGGGGATTTTTTTAAAGTCCCGTTCAACATTGCTACGGGACGCAATTTTTAAATCTTAAATACGGGGAGTCCCTTATAATAAGGGACCCCTGGCAACTCTAGTCTTAAGACCAAATAGTATTATTAGGAAGAGCAGAAAAAAGTTACCATGAAGTCTGGCACTGGTAAAAGCTGGTTTAGCACAATTGCTCAGAACCTAAGCAAGTTTGGGACACCATCTCTGCCCATAAAGTCTGCCCATGTAAACCGCCTTGAGTTACAGTCATTAGAGTAATCTAATGACCTAAGAAAGGCGGTATATAAATACGAGTATTGTCGTCGTCGTCATCATCATCATCATCATCATCTCCATCTCCTGAGGGGGTCCACCAGATGCCTCCCCCTTTTCCTGGTTGTGCCCTAATCCAGTAGGCTTCAACCCTTTTCATTCCTTTAAATTGCCGCAACCCCATTGGGGTCATAACCCCCAGGTTGAAGAACACAGCATTAGGTGAAACGAATTCCTGCAGATACATCTACCTGTAACATTGTTCACCTTCATAAATATTGACATACTCCGTGTTAGCTGAAGTAGGAGATTTAGTAATACAGGTTGAGTATCCCGTATTTTGATTGCTTGGGATGGGAAGGTGTCTGGATTTCAGAATAGTTGCATAAATATAATGAGAAACGCTTCCTCTTGCTGTTTTCACTGTGACTCATTTGGGTGTCTGCTGGCCTCTTTGACATTTACCCACAATAGCTCACACCGCAGGGCAGAGAATAGAACTTAAGGCCTGTACGCGGGAACGAGCACAAGGCCTACTAATGTTCACACTACAGATGAAGAGTCTGGATTTTGGATGTCTGGATAAGGGATCATCTCCCTTCAGTCTGGTTTTAGCATTTGTTTCTGATTCTAGGTAGTGCAGGGTTACTTCGACGACCCCTGACTTTATCTGCAGGAAGCGTGCAGCATGAATAGGAGTCAATCATCTCTCTCTCTCCCCTCCTTCTATAGAGTCTTGTGAGTGTTATCTGAAACAATATTTGGAGTAATTTCATTCAAGAGCTGACCAGGTAGTCAGAATGCATTCAGTTCTTGGCCTCCCTGCTGAGTTAGTAGCTTATTATTTTGGCAGTTTTCCTGATGAGAGCAATCTATCAGAACAGGAATGAAACTACCCTCTCTTATAGGCCACCAACTATTCATATTGGAGTGCTGATGCTCTAGGCCAGATACACCCCGGTGATTGTTCTGGAGTGGCGCATCGCCCACCTGGGCAAGGCGTCCCCTGAGGAGGTACAGAGCTGCGTCGCCCTCCTTGCATAAGCCTTGCCCTGAATGCTGCAAGAGGGATGCAGGGACAACCTCCCCAGTGAGCAAGAGGAGGAAAATGTGTGGTACGCTGCAGCAGTTGGAGACATCGCTTTCAACGCCATGCCAGACAAGCCCCTGATTCCCGTTTTCCCCTGCCAAACCTGTCGTTGCTCTGCATGCTCAGAAAAAGACCACGATAAAGGGATGTTCTTTTCCCTCTCTCAAAACACCAGAACCAGGGGGCATCCGCTAAAACTGAGGGTTGGGAGAGTTAACCGATAAAAGGAAGAAACAGAGAAAACCCACTACGGGCGGGCTGCCGCTCACCCGTTCCTCCCGCCCAGCGTACCGGCTGAATGCCGCCGCTGCTCCCAACTCCCTTGTAGAGTTTAGGAAGTGCTGCTCTAAAGCGTCCAACGCCCTGAACATACATGTCAGTTCTGCCGACGCCATGCCTTCGCTAGAGCCCAGAGTTATTTCCTCACAGGGGCTCCAGTCAGGCGTCCATTTTTCTCTCAGCCAATGGTGAACAGAAGGACACAAGAACCGTTTCCGTGGCCTTCATAAGAAGAGCCCTGCTGGATCAGGCCAAAGGCCCATCTAGTCCAGCTTCCTGTATCTCACCAGGTGCCCCAGGGAGGCATGAGACAACAAGATGCTTGCATCCTGTTGCCACTCCCTTGCATCTGGTACTCTGAAGTAGCCCACCACCTTTGTAAGGAGGTTGCACAATCCATCATTGCCTATAGCCCACGATGGACCTTTCCTCCAGAAATCCATCCAATCCCCTCTTAAAGGCATCAAGGCCAGATGCCATCACCACCTCCTGTGGCAAAGAGTTCCACAGATTAACTACCCGCTGAGTAAAAAAGTACTTCCTTTTATCTGTTTTAACTCTTCCAACCCTCAGTTTTAGCGGATGCCCCCTGGTTTTGGTGTTTTGAGAGAGGGAAAAGAATATCCCTCTATCGACTCTATCCCTTCCATGCATAATTTTGTATGTCTCAGTCATGTCCCCTCTCAGGCACCTTTTTTCTAGGCTGAAGAGCCCCAAACATAAGGGGCTTTCTTCATAAGGGAGGTGCCCCAGCCCCGTAATCGTTCTCGTCGCTCTCTTCTGCAGAATGAAAAGCGTCCTCTCCTTTATAGGATTTCCTATGGATCTATCTAGTCTCATCAAATATTTTTGTTACAGGCATACCTTAGGAATTAGAGCAAGGATGAAAATAAAAAAAATGGAAGAATGTCAAAGCTTATTTAGCTTGCAAATTTCTTTTGGATGGTGAAAACGTGAACAACTAACTATAGAACATATGTAAATATGTGGAAAACCTAGCTAAGCATAAACAAAAACAAATGTAAGAACATTGACAAATGTTGTAGAAGGTTGGGTGAAATTGGATGAAAGTAGAAAGCAGGAGGAATGTGGTTATAATAGAACCTAGTTGAAAGAGCAAAGTGATGAAAGTCAAGGTATTGCTGTATTTTCTTTAGAGTTAGAGCAGAGAAAAAAGAACTCTGAGGTAGTGGACTTCCACTGGAAGGAAAGGGGGAAACAGCTGGTATCAACCAGTCACATTTTGCTAATCAGTTTACAATGATTGGGAGCGCGATCCTATACCTGTGTTGCGCTGGTGCTACGCTCTTCCACTGGTCCAACGCTGTCGCAAACATGCCGTCAAGCGCTTTTTCGCTGGCTGGTTGGGCGCTGGACCAGCGCAAGCAGAAGTGTCAGTGCACGGGCGCCACTGCGCCCATCAAGGCCTTGCACTGGTCAAGCATCGGTGACGCTTGCTCAGCGCAGGGCCTTGTCGACAGTGAGCCAGAGGCATGCTGGCGGCGTAACTGGGCTGTGCAGTGGGCGGTGCCGGGGGTGGTGATGCACAATGGGCGTTGTGCCATATCATAAACCCTTTCCCCAGCCAGGGTGGCCCGAATTTGGACCGATGCTGTCCACATTTACCTGCACCTGCAAAACAGCAGGTGAAGATGCGAGCAGCCCCA
>JAJKFI010000135.1:2653902-2683578 GCA_029204185.1 Lerista edwardsae | reverse complement strand
CTGCTGATCACCCAGAAGACCCGCCCAGCGTACCGGTAAGCTGACACTACTGGTATGCACTGAATGCCACATGGAACGAGTAACTTCCTGTCCATTCCATGGTGATGTGGCAACCGTCAGAGCTTGTGGCAAGAACTGCTTGTTCGCGCGCGCAGGTTTTTTCTCACGTAGATAAGAATCAGAATCTCTTTATGGATCTCTGGATCGTGGCTGTCAGCTGTCGTCCTGCGCATGCAGGCTCCAATCCTATCCAACTTTCCAGCACTTTCCAGCTGTGCAACAGGGTGTGCACTGCATCCTGTGTGTGTGTGGGGGGGGGGGCAATCGCGGAGGACTTCTTGAGGTAAGGGAATGTTTGTTCCCTTACTTTGGGGCTGCACCGCGGCTGTGAATTTGGATAGGATTTGGCCCCCCATTGCTTTGATTTAAACGAAACATATGTGTGCCCTTAAAATACACGAATGCAAGTATGTGAATACAAGCGCAGTGCATATTGGTGCATACACAATGTGGATATTTACTGTGCCCATTGTCATCCGTCTATGAATATTCAATTCAACTAACGCTTTCTGTCAAACATATGGATTATTTGCCCTGGTTTTGTCTGTAAGACTACACAGCAAGAGCGGTCCAGTTAGAATTAGTGGCAATGTAACCAGACTTACAAGTCCTTAATGCCTTTATGGGCTGTCACGGAGATGCTGCCCGTTTATATAACCATAAAATGCAAACTTTAACTGTTACCCAGCGTTTACATAGAAGCTAGTAAAGTGTAACTTTTTGCCTGTCTTATAAATCAGTGTAATTACATATTCAACTTTAATTACTGGTGCGTCTGTATTGGCAAGGTTTATATGTTATATTTTATGCAAGACTACGATTCCTATTAATATTTAGCAGCTAACTATATCATTAATTACTCTAAAATCTTTCCCCGACCATCTTTTTAATGCAGCTCAGAGAGTGGCAGTATTAAAAATTGATGTATTGTGGATTTCAGAAATGTGTATGAAGTCTGCGAAATGCCTGGCCTTAATCGGGGGTGTCAAATGTGGCCGATCCTTGTTTAGTAAATAGTACAACACGTACCTTGGAGGTATCATTTCCTAGGTTATTTATATAATAATTAGAGATGTGACAGCTAAGTAGACATAGATATAAGTTTGCTAGGAGGATTCTTTGTAATGTACAAGTATGTCCTTGGTTAATGATAGTGTCTTTGTAGTTAAAGTGTTGTATCCAGTCTGCCTTTATTATTTATTTTTCTCTTTCATATTTTCCATATTTATTGTACATGTAACAGAAGCTGGAGTCGTAACTGCAAGTAAACCACTGTCATTTTTTTTCTGGTATATTATCAGCGGACTGCATTGTGACTTCTCTTTGTACGTGTTGAGATTTCCAGGTGTTTCACTTCCTGTTTTCTTCCTGTTGCAAGACCAGTAATGAGTTATGATCACAGGGCTATTTGTATGTTTAAGCACAAGGCTATACATGTCTCTTGGGGACATAGTGGCGTTGCAAATTAAACCGCTGAGCTGAGCTTGCTGACCGGAAGGTTGGCAGTTCGAGACCACCCAACGGTGTGAGCTCCCGTTGCTTGTTCCAGCTCCTGCCAACCTAGCAGTTTGAAAGCATGTAAAAATGCGAGTAGATAAATAGGGACCACTTTGGTGGGAAGCTAAAGGCGTTCCGTGCACCTCGGCATATAGTCATGCCGGCCACATGACCACGGAAGCTTGTCCTTGGATGAACAAGCTCTTCGGCTTAGAAACAGAGATGAGCACCGCCCCCTACAGTTGGCAACGACTAGACCATTCAGTCGTGGGGATACCTTTACCTATACATGTCTACTCCTTTCATGCAATGGGGCTTGTTCCTAAGAAAGTGTCTACAGGATTGGAGCCTTAGCAACTTTATTTGCTATTCATTTCACCACTTTGCAGGGGGGGGGAGCCCTGCACACATGTTCATGCGCACACGCCTGTGCACTGGTGATTGACAACGTTATTGTGCTTTTGCGAGTTCCAAACCTTTTTTTTTTTTTAAACGGCAAAATTTGTCTTTTGGAAGTGTCTTTAGCTGTATTAAATAATACAAAAGAAGTAATAAAAGTTGAAGTAGAAAGAACATGAATATAAGCTCTGGAGAGCAAGAGTACTCTAAAACCAGTAAAGTGAGCCATCAGACAAAAGTTTTTTATATCCCGTGCTGTATGCTATCAACCATGCATTGGGTAGCTTGAGGCCTTTTACTTTTAGCAGTTCTCCTGAGTATGCTAATGCTCTCGTTCTGTCTAAAATGCCAAGACAATAAAACTTTAAAGAGCAAACAAGAGTTAGATCATGTGTATTAAAAACAGCTATTTCACAGAAATGAATGACATTTGCTATTTAAAGTTGTTTGGTAACAGAGGAGCAGACCTTTACACACACCCCTTTCTCTTGGTGCATGCGCTCCTGTGTGTGTACTGAGCACTGCATGCTGATCGTACATGGTATATGCAGTAGTGCTATCCAGCCGGTACGCTGGGCGGGACTTACGTTTGATTGGCAGTCCGCCCGTTGCATCATGCCGCGTTCTGCCGCTTTCCCGCCCGCCGGGGCGTGTGGGAACGCGGCGGAACGCGGTGTGACGCAACGGGCGGACTGCCAATCAAACGTAAGTCCCGCCCAGCATACCGGCTGGATAGCACTACTGGTATATGCCATATGTGCCATGTTCAGGCAGAATGCGTTGCTCCATTGATTGTCCCTCCATTGATTGTCCCATTGATTGTGTAGCACAAGCTCAGCCTACTGCCAAGTGTGTGACTAATGCTTACTCTAGATCGCGCCAGTGGATCCAAAAATGTGAGTCATGGCCTCCTGGGGAGCCACAGAAACCAGCCATTTTTTTTTGCAAGTGATGTCCTCTTCCCTCTCCAGCTTCTTCCCCGCTCCCGAAAACGTATTCCTGAGGGATGAGGGACTCTCAAAAGGAGCCATTTGGTGCGGGGCCGCTGAGGGAAGGAGAGATCACAGGAAACCTCCTCCTCCTTACCTAAACAAGAGTTTCTTCCACAAATGGAAGGAGCATGTTGCAATCTGATGTCAAGATTCTGGTATGTTAATGTTGGGAAGAAACATAGCAGCTAGGCAGTCGAGGAAACTAGCCAAACAAAGTTGGTCATAGATAAAAAGCAAAATGAACAAAAAGATTGAAGTTATGAATAAAGATTGAAGTTATGATAACAACGCTTCACAAAGTCCTTGTTCTTGGCACTGAATTGATCACAGGCCACAGAGTCCTTATGTAAGTTCAGAATACCTTCTTAGTGAATTTCCCATGCTGATAAGTGTCAAAGATATACTCTTTATATCGATAGATTAAGGGTGCAATCCTATGCAGCGCCGGAATGGCGAGGCCGACTCGGCAGCGAGATATGCGACGCTGCATAGGAGAGGCTGGAGCCCCCACACACACACACACAGCAAGGGAGCATGCACTCCCTTACCGTAGGGGAGGCTCCAGCCTCCCCTATGTGCTCCTCGGATCTGCATCTGCTAAAGAGCGGGTGCAGATCCGAGGAGACTGCGCGGCCCTAATCAGGGCCCCGCAGCCTCACGGACGGGCTTAGGATGTGGCTGTATGACCACCTATTGAGCCCGCCCACATCGTGCCCAAGTCCCGCCCCCTCCTCCCTCCCTCCCTCCAATCCCCATCCTGATATGGGACAGAGCCTCCCTTGCACCGACTGGCTTCAAGTAGTGGGCTTCAGAGCTTTAGTGCCGATGCGGGGGAGCTGCTCGCCCCCCCCCTGCATTGGCGCTAAGCGCGTAGTGTCAACATAACGACGTTGTCAACGCTACGCGCAATCTAGGATTGCACTGCCCGTTGGACTCAGGTTAATTTCCGGGACATTTCTATGGTCTGATTCTCCTGTTACTATGCCGTAGTGTTCGTCATTTAAATCTATGCAGGCGACAAACATCAGGAGAAGTCGAGGAAGCTTTACCTCCCTGTGTGATGCAGGATAGCGCATTCCAATGCCTCTGCATCGGTGCAGTGAAGTTTAGATGGAATTGAGCTGTTGGCTATTTTCTTCATTACATAGAGGCCCCATCCATAAGTATGTGGTACTTGATCATTGATTCTGGCTGGATAAGCCTACTAGGTTCCCTGTGTAAATTTCATAGGCAGACAGAAAGTGGTCAAAGCTCTGTACCGTCTTGGGTTTCTTTGCATCTTCTTAGTCGTTATCCTTGCCCTCCATTTTCAGCATCAAATCTCCTTGCTTTATATATAGGGAAAACGTTACCACGGATTCACTTTCTCCGGTGACACCCACTTGAAATGAAACGAAAGCTCAGCAGTGAGCTGCCACTTTTGGGATTCTGGCGGTGTGATTTGATAGGCTGTGCCTAGTCTAGAAAGAAAGACTCGCTGTGTCCCCTTGTGTGCCTAGACAGGCACTTGCTCAAACACATTTGACTTGAGTGTAACAAAACCCTTTGTGGCTTTTGAAAAGACAGGAAAGGCTGAGTGAGGGGAGAGAGTACGAGAAGATGGTGTGGCCATTGTGGAGTTGGAAGCATGGAAGCATTAGGGAATTGGAGTCACAGAGCCGATTCACACATGCATGTTGATCGCTCGATGGCTGCCACATCAAATGCTGTCTCACGTCTGTGAACAGGCCACCACAGAACGTCGTCAGCTGTGAATTATCGTAATGTTCAATACGGTACAACATTCGTGGTGTGTAGTGACATCTTCTCTGGATGAGCTGATGGCCAGTCCGGCGTCTGCCCCAGTTTGGAGATCGGGAGAGCCTTGCTCGCCATGGTGGATGATCTGCATTAGGAAATGAGTGCCTCTCTCTTGGTTCTGCTGGGCCTCTCTGCAACTTTTGACACCATCAACCATGGTATCCTTTTGGACTTCCTGGCTCAGGTGGGGCTAGAAGTCACCATTCTGTGGTGGTCCCAAAGTTCAGCAGGGGTTGGTTCCAGGAGGTGGTTTCCTGGGGATTGCTGCTTGGCATGATAACCTTTGGCTTCTTGCATCCCTCAGAGTTCTGTCTAGTTCCTCATTCTATATGCAACTGTTGTTGACGCACTACTTTACCTCCCCTCCATCTCAACCTTAAATGGAGACCATTTAAGTCTGGTCAGCAACGGATTGAAAGTATGTTAGCGAGTGACAACTTAGTCCACACAAGACTGCTCTTGATCATTAAGAATTTACCGTGCTTAGAGAAGATGGCATTTCCCCTGGAAATTACAGCCTCCCAAGTTTAAACCCTTCTAGACCAGTGATGGTGAACGCGTGCCAAGGGTGACACACCTGAGCTCACCAACATTTGACAGCAGCTGAGTTTGTTTTACTAGTTTTGTTTTACTGAGGTTGTGTTTCATTTTTGTAATGACGATGTTTTTGTATATAATGCATACTCCATATATGATTGGACTGTATTTAAAAATAAAATAAAGGAATATGTAAATAATTATTCCTCTTTCGTTTCGCGGTGGGGAAGTGATACAATGAGCACAATAGGTTTGCCATCACTGTTCTAGACCCAGCTTTTCCTCTAGAAGACTGCTTCTGCCTACTTCTGCTTATTTATTTTACTGTTTTTCATATGACTCACGACAGTCATCGCTTTTTAGGTTTATGGTTTCAACCTTTTTACCTGTCTTCTACGTGTCGTTTTTGCTGTTGTTGTTGTTTTGATTTGATTGTGTGTGTGTGTTTTTTTAAAGGGATTGTTGTGAGCTGGCTTGGCACCCCTGAGCCTGAGTGAAAAGGTGGAATATAAAACTTTTAAATAAAGGAGATGAATACATTATGAGAGATCAAATGATAGACGTGTGAATAATCTCTACGACAGCTATTTTCAACAGTGTCCCTCAGTACATTGGGGCGCTATGAAAAGCTGCAGGTTTGCCGGCAGAGTCTGAAGCATTGCAGTTGAAAAACGTTGAAAAACTCTTCCGGGTTGTCTAGCTCTGTTTCTAGGGCCTGTAGTAATGAATTGTCTGTCCCTGCTCCCTCTTCCTCCGGAGCTGGTAATTTGTTTTTTACAAAGAACAATACCTAGAGGCGGAGAAACAATACCTAATACCAGCGGTGTTATGCTGCCGGAATGCTGGGCGGGACATCCGGGTGATTGACAGCCCGCCCGTCACGTTCCGCAGCGTTACGCCATTTGCGTAACGTACGCAAGCGGCGTAATTGGTTACGCAAATGGCGTAATGCTCTGGAATGCGACGGGCGGGCTGTCGATCACCCGGATGTCCCGCCCAGCTTTCCGGCAGCATAACACCGCTGCCTAATACCTAGAAACAGAGCAGCAGCATTGAGATCTTTTCCACTCATGATCGCTATGGCTCGCCGGAGGGTCTTCGTGGCCTGCGACCCCCTCCACAGCCCTCCAGGCAGCTTCAAACTACTGTTGAAAGGAAAAGCAACTTCCTGTTTTGGGTGTGAAATTGGAAGTGATTCCCACCCCTTTCAACAGCAATTTGAAGTCACAAGGAGGGCTGCAGAGGAGGCCCAGGCTCTAGAGAGCCATCACAATCCCCAGTTGAGCTGAAAAACCCCTTTACTTCTCTTTTTAAATACTTGAAAAAAAGTATTTCCTTTTATCTGTTCCCACTCTCCCAACACTCAATGTTAGTGGATGTCCCCTGGTTCTGGTATTGTGAGAGAGGGAAAAGAACCTCCCTCTATCCACTTTATCCATCCCGTGCATAATTTTGAACGTCTCAATCAAGTCCCCCCTCAGGTGTCTTTTTTTCTAGGCTGAAGAGCCCCAAAATCTGTAACCTTTCCTCATATGGAAGGTGCCCCCTTTTATCATTTTTGTCGCTCTCTTCTGCACCTTTTCCAGCTCCACTATGTCCTTTTTGAGATGTGGTGACCAGTACTGTACACAGTACTCCAGATGTGGCCTTACCATTGATTTGTACAGTGGCATAATGATAATATTGGCCGTTTTATTCTCAACCCCTTTTATATATTATTACCCCAAGCATGGGATTGGCTTTCTTTACTGCTGCCGCACATGGGGTCGACGCTTTCATTGAGTTGTCCACTCCAAGATCCCTCTCTTTATCCGTCACAGAAAGCTCAGAACCCAGTAGCCTACGTGTGCAGTTTTGATCTTTTTTCCCCAGTGCGCATCACTTTACACTTGTCTACGTTGAATTTGTCTCACTTGTCTCACCATCACTGTCAGGAAGAGGCTTTACTATTTTCTAATCCAAACCATTTCTACACACACACAGAGAGAGAGAGAGGGGGGGGGGACCCATACAGTGTTCATTTAAGGTGTTTTCCTCATAGAGCAGAGAAACTTTTTAGCACTAGGGCCCACTTTTTAGAATGACAATCGGTCCGGGACCCACTAGAAGTGATGTCATGGCCAGAAGTACCATCATTGTGACGCCAGAGCCTTCTGCTTTCCTGAGGATGCAGGAACAAGTTGGGTTACTTCTCAGCCATTTTCCAATAGCAAAGTGGGTCAGAAAGGAAGTAAAAGCCTATTTACAACCTTGACACAAGCAAAATAACCACACACCCTTTCCAGCATCCCACCTTCCCATATTTTCAATATGGCTGCTTTGCGACCAACCTGAAATGGGCTCACGACCAGTGATGTCATTCCGGGGGAACGGACCAGAACGGGCGTTCCGGATCCTAACGGGCTCTGTGGCTGGCTCCGGGTTCCCGACAAGTGCCAATCAAAAGTGAGTTCCTGTTCCTAAATCATTTGAATGACACCACTGCTCACGACCCACTGGTGGGTCCCAAACCACAGTTTGGGAAACACTATTATAGAGCATTCCGATGCTCTCCAGTATTTCAAACGCAAGCAGTTTGTGCCCATCTCTTGCGATACCCAGGCACACATGCAGAGATAATACTTCGACAAAACCAAGAGTGGGCCAAAATGTGCTGGGGAGAAAGGAAATAAGGATGGAAACTCATCTCAAAGATGGATCTCTGCAGGCTCAGTCTCTCTTTCCCCCTCCGCATCTGCACTTTGCATGAAAGGGGCGGGTTAGCACTGCACAGCTTATCCTTTGTGTTCTGCTTTCATTCCCAGCCCCCTCCTCTTTACCTTTCCCACTTTTACCCAGCCTAGATCTTCTTTATCCATCCTTGTCTTTGCAGTTTGATCTGCATAAAACATCAAACTTCTTATGTTTTCAAACTTTTTTTTTATTATTCTTAAAATTTTATTCCCAAAGGCAAAGTGTGATTATTCTGCTCTGAGGTCTGTTTGAGGTGCTTCAGTTTGAAACCGGTCCATTGTCAGACCGTTTCCACTTCTGATTATTCCAGTCCCCTACTGTTATGCTTTCACACCACTTACAGTCGGTTCCCCCTCATTCCAGTTTCAAGCCCTTTCATTTCCTCGTGTTTTTTAACTTCATAACGTCCCTGTCCCCTCATCTTTGCATTTTTGTATCTCCGCTCTTTGTCCCATCTCATGATACTTCTGAATTTTACCTCGGAGGCTTGTTCTGTCGTCGGCAGCGTCTCTGATGCAAGTTTCTTGTTCACTAGGTGAGATTTGGTGCTGGATATTGTAAAATAAATCAAACGCTTGGAGCTTTGGGAAGAATGATTGAGGATCATTTAATTGAGTCAATAATGATACCAGTGCGGCAGCATTTGTAAAAAAATACCTCGTGCATCAGCACCATTTAATCTTATTATTGTAACACATTAATGCAGGTTGAGCATGTTCTATTGCAGCCTTTAATTTTCTAAGCTTTAAAGGGCTAGAAAAATAATTGAAACTACTGTCCCATGGTGTGCTGTATTTATTATTTGCTTTCTTGCCGATTTTAGTTTAGAAGATGGGGATATGGCTGTGTACAGAATTTGTGAGATGCTGAAGTTTTCTCTAACCTTTTGTGTCACCAGATTCAAAGGCAGGCTCCGTCTCATTGCAGGTTGCAGAGATCCATCTGGCATTTCAAATTGATAGCCAAATTGCTTAAAATTGCCATTGCCAAAATGGTAGCATTCCACCTTGTTGCATTGACATCTGGACTGCCCCTATGTTAGGGGCAAATGAAAAGAAGCTCTTGGAAGTGTGTGTGCATGTCAGTACAAATAGGGACGTGGTGGCGCTGTGAGTTAAACCGCCGAGCTGTTGACCGGAAGGTTGGCAGTTCGAGACCACGCAACGGAGTGAGCTCCCGTTGCTTGTCCCAACTCCTGCCAACCTAGCCGTTCAAAAGCACCTAAAAATGCGAGTAGATAAATAGGGACCACTTTGGTGGGAAGGTAACGGCGTTCCGAGCATCTTGGTGTATAGTGATGCCGGCCACATGATCACGAAAGCTTGTCCTCAGACAAACGCCAGCTCTTCGGCTTAGAAACGAAGATGAGCACCGCCCCCTACTGATCACGACTAGACCATTCGGTTGTGGGGAAACCTTTACCTTACAAATAGTTTGGGGCAGAGGAAAAATATACAAGCCACATTCTCTTCCTCTGCTCCCCACTCCTAACTGTCTCTTTCCCCTTCTCCGCAAAACATACATTTTCCTGTCCTCCTCTATATTCACTTTGTATTGTTTCACTTTCGCATTTCAGATCCAGCCTCTTGTATTTTGCTTCCCTGCTCATCAGTCCCTGATCTTTCTACCTTGTATGCTGTTGCGCTCAGCAGCCTCAGCAGCCCTTTATCATTTCCTCTTTAGTTGTTTAAATGTTACATGCCTTTGATCGGAACAGTTGATGTCTCCCTTTTTTTTTATATAATATTCTAACCCCCCATTTGTTGCACTTTCACAATTCTTTCTATTTCCTCTTAACAAAAAGATCACTCCAGAGATAGAGTGCCTGCAGCTGTCTTGTGCTGAAAAGTGTCATATCCCCGTAGTCCGGATTGTGGAAGTTGGCAGGATCCGTTGGGGTTATCAGGGATCTGTATAGAAGCAAAATGCATGGATGCTTTGTTGAAAACTTTATGCCATCCTCTTTTGAATTCTCAACAATTGGAGATGTTTGTAGAGGCAGATTAATAATTCTCGGACCCCTGGGCCAGACACACATGGAGACACACGCCCCACTCAGATGCTAATTGCTTGAATTTTAACTATTATAGTTAAGTCTGTAACTCCATATAAAAAAAAAATCTTACAAACTGAAAGATACCAACCCAGTCTGAATTCCATCGTCTCTCGCCCAGCCATTTTCAACCACTGTGCCACAGCAAATTGGTGTGCTCCGAATGGTCCACAGGTGCGCCCCAGGAATTTGGGGGAGAGACATATACTAGTAGGTCCATTTGGGGGATGTGAGCCCCCCTCCCCACCAGCAGCGTGGTGGGCCTTCTCAGTTTGTCAAAAATGGATGGTGAGCCTGGACAGTTTTAGTGCCTTGTCAGGGTGCCGTGAGATGAAAAAGGTTGAAAATTGCTGCTCTCACCAACAGAACAAACGCCTACATATGGTCAGATTGATAGGCCAACCCTGGGGAGATTATAGGGGTGGGGGGACAATAGGGTCCATGAATAGATGGGGGCCATAACTCTCTCATGCACTGATAGTCATCAGCTGATCATTGCATGTGCAAATGGCCCATCACAAATACAGCACCGTACACAGAACGTTCATCATTGGACGCAAAATTTATTTCTCAGTGTGTTCCATTGCAGTCATGCTAGTTGCATCAACCAATGAATGCCACCCCAAACAATGGCTTACATATGTGAATGAGTGCGCAGTCTTACCCTGGGGTTAGGCCTGGCTTGGTTAGACCAGCACAGATTGACTGGCACAAGGGACACCGTAAAGTACATTTGGACCACTCTCAGAGTCAGAGAGGCCAGCATACAGATGTGCGCCATCCTCCCTAACTCTGAGAACGGTCCAAACGTGCTTTACTGTGGCCCTTATGCCAACCAAAGTTTGCTGGCCTAACTGGGCCAGTCTAATTCCAAGTTAGGAGAATTGGGCTCTCCCATATCTTGAAAATATGATCAAGATTTGCATACTTTTTATTTGCAGCTAATCAAAATCTATTAGTATTTATATACCACTTTTCAAAAAAAAAAAGTGCAGAGAGTGATTTGCAAGCAAGACAACAACAGTAATGGCTCCCTGTCCCGAAAGGGCTCATACTCTTTTTTTTTTTTTTTTTTAAAGTAGAACACACCAGCAACACCACTAGAAAAGACGCTGTGCTGGGGTGAAGAGGGACAGTTATTCTCCCCCTGCTAAGTATAAGCGAAGCACCACTTGAAAAAAATGCCCCCAGTTAGCAGGGCTCACTAATGAGTTCTTAAGTAAGAAAAAAGTGTTTATTCCCTGCCAAATGCCAAATGACATCACTTCTGGCCCTCAGTAAGCTTCCTAAATGCTGTTTGGCCTGCTGTATGAAATGAGTTTGACACCCCTGGGCTACAGCATTTGGGGCAGTTCACAGTCCAGAAAATGGTGGCCAGCACAAGGGCCACCATAAAGCATGTTGGGACTTCTCTTGAAATCAGGGAGGATGACTCACGTCTGAGTGCTGGCCTCTCAGACTCCGAGAGTGATCCAAACATACTTTACAGTGGCCCTTATGCTGGCCAAACTTTGCTGGCTAAGCTTATGCTGGCCTAACTCCAGTTTAGGATTGCGCCCTGACATGTTCAAAATTATGCAGGGGCTGGATATCCAGGATGTTCTCTGCCTTCTCATACAGCACCAGAACCAGGGAAAATCCACTAAAACATCCACCATCATCAGAATTAAAAAAGGCAAAAAGAAAATATTTCTGTACCCAGCATGTAATAAATCTGTGGAGCTCCTTGCCACAGGATGTTGTGATGGTTTCTGGACTAGATGCCTTTAAAAGGGAATTGGACAGGTTTCTGGAGGAAAAGTTACCGGTGCAAGGGAGTTGCAACAGGATGCAGGCATCTTTTAGTCTTGTGTGCTCCCTGAGGCGTCTGGGGGGGGGGCACTGTGAGATACAGGACTAGATGGGCATTTGGCTTGATCCAGCAGGGCTCTTCTTATGTTCCTATGAGGGATGGGAAGAATAACTGTCAATGTTGTTAAATGTTGATGTTAAAAACATCAAACAGCACAAACCCCAAGAGCTCTTCAAGCATAGAGCATTTCACAACTCACAATAGGGATCTAAATGTGTAGTTTAACCCTAATTTTAGCTCTCTGTGTAATCTGGGTACGTTGAAATATACTACTAAACAAAAACAGATGGAAAAGGCAACTTTTAGTCCTTGACTTCGTACATTTTATTATTTCTTGCTGCAGTACAGTGATGATGAAGACACTTTTACACTTTAAAGTCAAATTTATCACTATTGTATCCCAGGTTTTTTTCAGTGTTTTAACAAATGCCTCCCCAGTCTGGAATAGCTGCCAGGGAAATTACTGTGTACCTTGCTCTCCACATCTAAATCTTTTCATACATTCATTTTGACGGAGAGAGTTTTCTGTTTAGGAAGTCGGCTGAAATTGGCTGACTGGTGTTAACTTTAATGCTACAGTGGTCGGCACGCTTCTCTGGAAGAAAACCCTGTTGAACAGAGTGGGGCTTACTTCAGAGTAAACATGGACAGGACTGCACGGCATGATGAGAAGGGTCGAAATCACCCTGAAAGCAAGTTTACATTTGAGTAGATTACATCCCACCCCCACGTTTAGTGCATCAGCCCTTGCCAATGTGGTGAGCCCCCTGTTGCATCTTTGAGGCCTGGTCTGTCTGCCCCACTATTCAATCTATTGATAATCAGTGCGCTCTTACTTAATCCTGTGCGTCTTTGGAACCTCTTTTCTTTTCTGAGCCCTGACAATTACCTGCTGTTTCATTTGCTTTACTAACAGGTCAGTGACTATCAGCCTAGAGCACTTGGTTTCCATGCTATTGACTGCCTCGAAATTCTACCATAGACATTATTACTGTAGTATTTATTTATTTTTATTTTGAAGAATTTATACCCCGCCTTATTTCTTTTTTAATTTTGAAGAATTTATACCCCACCTTTCCCATGCCGAAGCAAATGCCCAAGGCGGCTTACTTGGGGAGGCTAGTCTAAACCACCCTTTTTCAATGAGGTTTTGACAAATATACAGTATTCTGCGATTCCCTGAATCCTCAGTCCCAGATGCAGCCTTCACAGTGTGGTTCTCTCCTCTGGCCATGTGACTTTGAGCTTCAGCAGGGGATGGTAAGTCCAGCCTGGACAAGTCCTCAAGGTTGGACTCCGTTCTTTTGCCGGCTGGCCTTCCCGCACTGGCTCATCAGCTCCATACCGACTCCGTCCTGCCACAACAGGTACTGCAGCTTGTCCCAGCCTGGCCTTCTGTCTCCCATCCAAAAACAGACCACAGATTTATCACTATCAGCAATGATGCAGGGTTGTTGCAAGTTTTACTGGCTCCTTGGCTACTTCGTTAAAGTACTATACAAATCACGTTAACGAATGAATGAAAATGTTCATCTGTATGTATGCATGCGTGCATTTGATGTTATAAGCCCCCTTGGGTGCCCGTGGGGCAGAAAGGCGGGGTATAAATCCAAAAAATAATATGTTAAAGAATAAATGGGAAACGCTTGATTAAGCTCTTCAGAGCAATAAATACTGTTAGCAAACCATGCAGAGGCCGCACACGAGTGCACAAGGTTTTGCAGGCCTCAAAAGCCCTCTGGACCCAGGTTTGTAGGGTGGAGGCGGTTTGGCCCCTGCATATAATGATGCCAAACCTGCAGGTAATGCAGGTTTTACTGTATGGTCATCCCAGTACTGCAAGTGGGAGCTAAAAGATACGGACTTGGCTAATGCCAATGCTCAATTTGTGACTGAGCTAAAATCTGGTCCTGGAAGATTCTGGCTCCATAGCTCATGCTCTCAACCTACAATGTTGTATTACGTGTCGAACTCGGATCTCCATTCTGTGTCTAGAACGCCTAGGATTGGGTTTCATCATGGCAATACTAGTGCAAGACCTCAAGGTTGCACAGGTCTTCGATGCAGAGGAATAGCAGCAGCACATCATTTACAGTCCCGACTGACAAACGGAATGATTTGGTCATAAGAAGTCTCCAAAAGAAAAAAAGACGGGGGGTAGTTTTGCTTGATGGAAAAGGTTTGGCTGAAAAGCACTGGCAATGGGACAATGATCGATTTATTTTGCTGCTTTCACTGTTTTGAGAACTGCTCTTGTTGAAAGACAATACAGGCGTGCCCTGGTACCCACTGATTCGATATCCACAGTTTCAGTTATCCATGGATACTGGGAAGCCTATTAAAAATATAGGAGAACATGAAACATCTCTCTCTTTTTTTACCTTGTTGCAGCAAAACCACCGATGTCCCCCTAACTTTAAAAAGGTGTCCCGAGTATCCCCGGTTTCAGGTATCTACCAGAGGGTTTGAAAGGGAACCCCAGTGGATACCGGGGCATGTCTCTGTAGTAGCCACCCCCCCCAGCACATATCCACAGGCTCAATTTCAGTTATCCGCGGTTCACAAATCCCACCCCCATCACACTCAGGACTGATCTGTATTATCTGCAGCCCTCCTGTCACTTTCGTGGTCTGCTTCCTGTTGGTGTGACGCTCAGGACTCATCTCTCTTCCGTTGCAGCCCTCCAAGCCACTTCCTGTTAGCTTCGGCCCTGGGAGGTGAGGCGTGAGCGCGATGCTAACAGGAACTGGACAGAGAGAGGAAGAGAGGAGACGGCGCCAGGAGGGCTGCAATCAAGACAGATGAGCCCTGAGCACTGTGGTGCAATAGTAAGTAGTGTATAGGGTTTGCTGCAATCCGCAGTTTTGGCTATTCATGGTGGCAGTGGGAACGTATCTCTTGCAGATATGTGGGTCTACTGTATATTACTATTTCCATTAAATTTTTGCATTGCTTTAGCTGCTAACTTGTTGTTCAGTCTCCAAGTTGTGTCCGACTCTTCGCGACCCCCTGGACCACAGCACGCCAGGCCTCCCTGTCCTCCACTAGCTTCCGGAGTTCGCCCAACTTCATGCTCGTCGCTTCGGTGACACTGTCTAACCATCTCATCCTCTGCCGCCCCCTCTTCCTTTTGCCTTCCATCTTTCCCAGCATGAGGGTCTTTTCTAAAGAGTTCTCTCTTCTCATGAGGTGGCCAAAGTATTGGAGCTTCAGCTTCAGGATTTGTCCTTCCAGGGAGCAATCAGGCTTGACTTCCTGGAGGATGCCCGATTGGCTCTCCTTGCAGTCCAGGGGACTCTCAAGAGTCTTCTCCACCACCATAATTCGAAAGCATCCATTCTTCAGCGCTCCACCTTCCTTATGGTCCAGCTCTCACAGCCATACATTACTAAGCTAACTACTGTATTACAAATCTGCAAGACTCCTCCTTTCCCTGTCTTCGCACAAGTGTGGGCATGTATCGTATATTGTTGTTGTTTTCCTACTAAGTCAACTTGCACTGGAATGCCACCCCATCTTCCAGGAGAGTTCACTGCTGTGGATTTCCTTTGTTATGCTCACACAATCAGTACTGTTGCCCTGTGTCCGCACACATCCAGATTGGTACATCCAGATGTGTCAGCCTACCGGTACGCTGGGCGTGTCTTCCGGGTGAGCGGCGGCGCGATCGCTGTGTTCTGTTGCGTAACGGCGAAAGCCCACCTGAAGCGGGCGGGCTTTTGCCGTTACGCAACAGAACGCAGTGATCGCGCTGCTGCTCACCTGGAAGACACGCCCAGCGTGCCGGTAGGCTGACACTACTGGGTACATCCCTTATTCAACGTAGTTCTCAAATCTCACTTCCGGCGGGCAAAGCATACTCGATATCGAAAGAGAACCTTTCAAGGATATTTTGGTTTCCCTGCAATCCTATTAACCCTCTTTGGTTGTACTGTTTAATCCCCGGTAATCTACAAGGCATCTGACTCTGTTGCAGGTTTCCTGCTTCTCTTAAAAGAATTTCAGGTTATCTTTCTTCTTCCTCTGTTTTCTACCAGGTTCAAAGCAGCACACAGGCCCCTTCCCGATTCATCCCCCCAGAGTAAAGAACAAAACATGACCTCTTTTAATATGAAAATTGAACATTTCATGACCTTTGTCCAACTGCCAAATTAACTATATTGGAAATCTGCGGGGTATTTATATAAACCAAACTGGAAAATACATTCTCTTCAATGACAGTATTTTAGACTGCTAGCTATCTAGCAGGTTTTGAGATGGAAATTACTAACTTTCACTGGTATCCCTATTCATAAGTACCAAGTCTAAATATTACCTGCTGTATTCCAAACACATCAAATCTTGAGAATAAAGGTCAAGTAGTATATTTCGTCTCTAGGGACAGGTAGACTTTAGTTGCCTTTTTCATCCTGTCTTCTTTCGCATCAGCCCATATCATTGCTGGTCTCTCACTGTTTTCTTTATGGTCATACAATTCCTTCAGTTCAAACAGTCACCGAAGGCAAATTTCACGCTAGCGGCTCCTGTTTACACAACAGATGTACGTCACTGTTCAGGCTAACCCTTTCCACCAACTTTAAGGCTCGAGCCGTGGGGCTGAACGATTACAGTGCTCCAGATTTGAAATGCATCACTTTGTGGCTTGCTGCTTGGACGATTCACGTGTGGCTGCGCTTCAAATCAATCAATCAATCAATCACTAGTATTTATATACCGCTTTTCAACACAAAGTTCACAAAGCGGTTTACAGGCAAATAATAACATTAAAGTTAAATGGCTCCCTGTCCCAAAAGGGCTCACAATCTAGAAGAATGGAGAACACCATCAGCGACAGCCACGAGAAAGACACTGTGCTGGGGTGAAGAGGGACATTAATTTTGAAATGGGGTGCTGATAGAACGTCATCATTTGAAACTTCACATTGACGCTTGGCTGTGATCGTTAGTACACGTTGCAACTCCTTAAATTGTCAACGGGGAATCACATCCCAGGTCTGCACAGTTTTACCAGTCCAGTCGTCACTCCAGTGTCATGCAGACAGGACTTTCAGGGCACAATCCCACCCCGTATGGAGTCTCGACGCGGCAGCATCGATACTACGCAGTTAGCGCTGATGCAGGGGTGCCAAGCGGGGTGCTGAGCTAACACACCAAGACCAGTGCTGGACTTGATGCGCCAGTGATGTCATGCAGGGGGTACGCGGGGGTACGCGAGTACAGGTTTCTAGGATTACGGCTGACCCACCCATTCGCCCACCCACCTGTCGACTCCGCCCCCTGCAACGTTTGAATTTCCTGCACGTTCTCAGAGCCAGGCAGGCAGGCAGGCATGCAGTGAGCGGAGCCTTGCCTTGCCTTGTCACTGAAAAATGAGCTGCTCTGGGGTTTTGGAACTGTTGGGTCACTTTAACATGATGCCAGACCTCCTTAACATGTTCTGGAGGTGCTGTGGAATACTGTTGCAACTGTTGGGTCAGTTTAAAATAGTCTGAGGCCTCAAAAAGTGCTTTTTTTCATGTCACTTCCTGCCACGACCTCACTTCCGGCTTATGACGTCACTTCCGGTGGGTGGGTCCCGACACATGCCAATCAAAAGTGAGTACCTGTTCTTAAATCATTTAGATGACACCACTGCGATGTGCCCACACTGTGCATAGGCACAGAGGCAGAACAAGGTGGGCAGGGGTAGGCGGGGGAGGGCGTTCTTTGGCGGGTGGTGGGCAGGCCGGCAGGGGGGCCGGTCCGGGAGGGGGGCCAGCCCAGGATTCAGCCATAAGGCTGAATCTAGGCCCGTTCCCCAGGCTCCGCCACCCCGATTTGGGTTGCGCAGTCTCCTCGGATCTCATTTTTGTAAACAAAAACAAAAACTGTGGCTGCATCTGCCAACACTATACTATGTCACTTATGAAGAACACTTTTAAAGCGATTACAGCTTATAATTAACATGTAAATTTTAAATGAAAACATATAACACCAGTTTCTGTACTTCTAACTTTGGAAGTGGGGAACAAACATTCAGGGCGCAATCCTCCCCAGCGCTGGGTAGAGCTGGCTGGGCTCCAGCCTCCCCTATGTGCTCCTTGGATCTCTTCGCTAAAGAGCAGGCGCAGCTGAATTGGGGCTGCGTGGCCTCACTGACGGGCCTAGGAAGTGGCCGTACGGCCACCTCCCAAGCCCACCCACGTCCCACCCAAGTCCCGCCTCCTCCCCTCCCACCAATCCCCGCCTACCCATTCTGCCCAGCGAGAACGTTCTGTCCAGTGAGACTGGTTAAGTGGGGAGGGAGGGTTTCTTAGCACCTCTTTAGGGAAGGCTGTCCTATCTCCTTGATTTACGGTAGCAGTAGCCTACCCTCTCTTGAAGGAGCCACCATTGTGGATAATTACTGGCAGGGCTTTAATGTCCTTATTGGACAAAGTGCTTGATCCAGCCTCAGGGACTGGATGAAACTAGGTGGAAAAGATGACCTGGACCCATTGCAGTTTGCTTTTGAATCAAGAGTCAGAACAGAAACCACCTTGGGCGTCCTTGTTAATGGCGTAGGCTGGAGACTGGACAGGTGGTGTGCATCCCTGTTGGTTCTGCTTCTCAGTGGCTTTCAATACCATGGACCAGGTATCCTTCTGGATCACTGAACTGGGATGAGACACCTTTTTGCAGTGACTGCAGTCTTCTTGGAGGTGAGACTCCCAAACGTCATGCTGGCAAACTCCTGCTTAACTTCTTAAGCTGTTGGTTTGTGGGATCCTGCAGGGATCAGTCTGGTCCTCCGTGCTCTTTAACATGTTCGTGAAACCGCTGGTGCTCATCATCAGGATATATGGAGTTGAGCATCATTAATATGGGTATCATTTGACACGCAGCTCTACAGCTCAGTTCCATTTGGTAATAGGAAGGTTGAGGATGTTCTGGAGTTGGTAATGGGCTGCATGGAAGGGAACAAACTGAAATTCAGTCCAAATAGGGCAGAGGTGCTGTTGTTTCTCCTTCATGGATCATTGCCTTGTTGTGGCAAAGGGGCTTGAGTAGCTCAATGAAGCTGTGAGCGATGCCATGTAGGGTTACCCAAGATGGACAGGTCATAGTAGAGAGTTCTGACTAAACGTGGTCCGCTGGAGAAGGAAATGGCAACCCACTCCAGTACCCTTGCCAAGAAAACTCAATGGGCTGCATGAAGTTGGGCAAACTCCGGAAGCTAGTGGAGGACAGGGGGGGCCTGGCGTGCTGTGGTCCAGGGGGTCGCCAAGAGCCAGTCACAACTTAACGACTGAACAACAACAACCTGTCATTTTAGGAAATCTAGGCTTTGAGTCATGGAGCCTGCTCCTGTCAGCCTAATGTGTTGCGAACCAGATGTGTTGTGCTCCTTGAAGAGAAAAGAAAACATGATTGCAACCCAGAACTTGATGCAAGCAGTTTAGAGAGCATGAGGACCGAGCAGCGTGGAGCAAATGCAACTTTAACTTGAAGCAGAAGTCAGCAGTTCCCACACCAGCCATCGGCCAAGCAAGCCGGTGATGAGCAGATAGATAGAAAGGCCTAACGAATTCAGGCAACCCAGCCAAAAAGGGAAGGGGCACCAAGAGGGCATAGGCTTGCTTGTACGACTCTGTATACATGTTCATGACCTTGCCCCTTGGGGGCAGAGACCTGCTTGCTTGCTTGCCCTTTGCGCGGCTTCGTCGTCTGTCTCTCTGCTGCAGAATAAACGTGGAAGCCTTCCAAGCTTCAAACCTGTTGTGTATTTGATTTTGCTGCACCGGGACAAACTCAGCCCCTTAGGGGCTATAGCCATTTAGCTAACACTCCCTTTCGAAGAGCAGACTCACAGCTTGGGAGTACCTCTGGGCCCAGCTTTACCCCTGGTTGCCCAGGTGTCAACAATGGCCTCAGTGGCCTTAGGTTAGGCCGCCGGGTCAGCCAGTTCAACCATGGCATTTGCCATGCAGTGGTTGCATTTAGGTTGCCCGCTGTAACATGCTGTATGTGAGACTGCCCTTGAAGACCATTTGGAATGCTGCCACACAACTGCTGCGCAGCACAAAGGTGTTCTGAACGCACCGCTGCCAAGCTCAGTTGACGCTGTGGTTTCAGCATCTTAAAACCGAAGGCTCTTGGGACCGCTGCGTGCCCGGGCCCCCGGGGGCCCCCCAGGCGAGCAGGCACCCCCTCCGAGGCCTGGGCGGCCTGCGCGGTGGCGGGGAAGGTGGCAGGGCGGAACTGATGGGCTGCCAATCGCACGGGAGTTCCGCGTCTGTCCCACCCAGCGTTCCCCCAGGTCGTTTGTTAATCCCATCGCTGCCCTAACTCAGTTCTGGCACCACCTGGAAAGTGTTTCTGTTTTGATTGGTTTTCCTCCTCTTGATTTTGGTGATGGTTGTATTATTTGCTGCCTTTTCCACATTCTTCTGGTGTTTCTATTTTTGAGTATTGATCGTTTGCGGCGGTCTCCAAACCATGGCCTGCCGCATCCCCAAATTACCCGTCAGGGCACGGTGCAGCGGTGTTGAAGGCTTTCTGTTCCACACCACAGCCTCTGCTTTTTGCGGCCGATATTTGCTGAAACGTGTCAGGCAGCCACTTCCACTGCCCGTTGTCCCAGCAGACTCTGCGCCCCGATTTCTGGGTGGAAATGACTGCCTGGTGCACGTTTCTGGGACAAGCAGCCCTGAAAAGTGGAGGCTGCCGCACAGAACAGGAAGCCTTCACCACCACTTGCCACACCTGGACAGGACAGTTCGGGACAACAGATCTGGGGTGTGGCGGGTACTGCTCTGTTGCTTTGGGTTGTTTTTCTTGATTGTAATGTTTTTAAATGTATATTAGCTGTCCTGGGTGCCACTCTAATTGGGAGGAAGAAAAGCATGACATACTGTACAGTCAGTTCTCTTTCAGTGCAAACTCCCGATCTGCAAATTCGCTTGTCTGCATGGGGTAGAATTGCTATTTGCCCCATTACCCGCGCCTCTGTCCTTGGTATCGGCACCACAGAGACCTTCCAAAGGCTGCAGGAGCCTTCAGAATGGCACCTATGAGCTGTGCTGAATCCTTTAATGCATCTGGCAGAAGCATCTGTGGCCCATGTTTAAGGGGTCCCTGCTGGTCGCAGGTGCCACCCTGAAGATCCCTGCCCCCTCTGGAAGGTCTCTGCAGCATCCAAAGATCTTGGGGCACTTCCTGCTGGGTCCCTGCTGGATTCTTCTGATCACAGATTAGCTACTCCTTGCTCCTAACCCCAATTGCACTGTTGGATTGTGGGTTCGTTATTTGCGAATTCGCTGTCCATTAGGATTTCTGGTTACCTAACCCTAGCAGAGCAGGGACGTGATGGCGCAGCGGGTTAAACCGCTGCTGCTGGGCTTTCTGACTGGAAGGTTGGGAGTTCAAGACTGCGCGACAGAGTGAGCTCCCGTTGCGTGTCCCAGCTCCTGCCAACCTAGCAGTTTGAAAGCACCTTAAATGCAAGTAAAGGAGATAAATAGGGACCACTTCGGTGGGAAGGGAACGGCGTTCCGTGCGCTACGGCGTAGAGTCATGCCGGCCACATGACCACGGAAGCTTGTCCTCGGACAAAAACGCCGGCTCTACAGGCTTAGAAACAGAGATGAGCACCGCCCCCTACAGTCAGTCACGAGTAGACCATTTGGTCATGGGGAAACCTTTACCTTTAACCCTAGCAGATAATGAGAACTGATTGTAAATGCCTAATATAGTAATACTAATGTTGCAACTTGGCACATAGTGCAAAGGGTGGGGGGTGGGGGGGCGTTACCGCAAGAACTCTGAGCACAGAATCAGGTGATCCTTCCAGTACTTTCGAACTAAAAGTGGAAAACAGCCCCCCTTTTTTCAAGGAAGGATTCTCCTAATAAATGTTCTCCAGAATACACCAGGGAAAATAACCCAAATAATGAAGCTTTTGCTGCTACACCAGCTGGAAAAGTAGGAATGAGAAGGGCTTTGTGTTTCAGTTTCTTATTTCTAGACATAGGGTAGAAGCAATAATCTAAATAGATTGTGGCCTGTTTTTTTTAAAAGGACTTCTACTTTTCCGTATTTACTTAGCCATTTCTCATTTGAAGAAAAGGTTTAAATTAACCTCAACTGAAACGATTCCAAATCGGCTCCAATATGTACTGTGCATATTAGAACATAATCAAGTGTCTTCTTCTATAAAGTAATCTGTCTTGAAACCTCTGCAGAAAATGATCTATTTATAATTAAGAATATTGCACCGTCCCCTTTCTTGCCAGTGACACCAGCTCAACAGTATTTAATTAAAGCTTCATGTTCTTCAGATATACAAGTTCTTGTTGTTTTCATGTCAGCAACTGAACCCACAGATGTGTGTGCAAGTGTTTAAATGGGAAATGGGCATGGCGGACATTTTTCCCTTTTCATCTGAGGTTCTGAGGTCTTAGCGGTGCCCAGTTGCAGGTAAATATCCTACTGTTAGCGTCCCATCAGAGGGGTGAGTAGCACAGCCATTTTCAGCCAGGGTGCCATCGCACATTGATGTGCGGCAATAGGTTTGCCATGCTTGGAGCCCAGGGGTTACTCTCTGTAGTAACGAATTGTCTGTCCCTCTACTTCTGGAGCTGGCCGAGGAAGAGGGACAGTTCGTTACTAAGACAGTTACCCTAGAAGCAGAGCAGCAGAACCCGGAAGAGTCTCCCGGAAGCGAGAAGTGACATCACACGTGGCAAAGACCATAGAGAAGACGACAGGGGTCAGTGTGCTGTGAGAATAAAAATCACTGGCATGGAATCTTCCAGGGTCATGGACTGAGCAGAGGCTTTGACACGGTGCCAGTGCCTTCTGGGGCCCCCGGGACAAAGCTGAGAACTGGGGCCCCCACACACCTCAGCCTACTGGCAGTGGGTGTTCCTCCAACCCATCAACGAAGGGGGAATTGGTCTCTGCTACTCTTGTCACCACTGCCCCTGGGGCAGATGTTTCAGAGCTGGTTCAGCCAGGTGGACCTTCTGACATGCCATCCCGACTTTTCCACATGGCTGGGCAATTTTGCAGACGTGGCCAACAGGCTGCCCAGGGACAGAGGAGGAGGCGGTCTGCCCCTCTGCGGTTTCCCCGCCCCCGTGTGCTGCTCTGCCCCCCCCACGCCAGGCTTTATTTCAGATCTGTACAATGGCAGGTGAGGATGGGCGGGCCAAAATCGTTCACCCTTCAGCAAGGCCTATTAGGCCATGGATGTTCGACTGGCCTAGGGACGTTTGCACCTGGAAAACTGCAGGGCTGGAGTGCCATGCTGAAGAGTAATTAGAAACACCTGTGTGGGGATGCGGCGTCACAAGTGGCATGTACTGTAAGTTAGACCATGACTCAGCACCCTGATAAGAACATAAGAAGAGCCCTGCTGGATCAGGCCAAAGGCCCATCTAGTCCAGCTTCCTGTATCTCACAGCGGCCCACCAGGTGCCCAAGGGAGGCATGAGACAACAAGATGCTTGCATCCTGTGGCCACTCCCCTGCACCCGGTACCAGTAGCCCACCACCTTTGTAAGGAGGTTGCCCAGTCCATCATTGCCTATAGCCCACGATGGACGTTTCCTCCAGAAATCCATCCAATACCCTCTTAAAGGCCTCAAGACCAGAGGCCATCACCACCTCCTGTGGCAAAGATTAACTACCCACTGGGTCAAAAAGTACTTCCTTTTATCTGTTTTAACTCTCCCAACCCTCAGTTTTAGCGGATGCCCCCTGGTTCTGGTGTTTTGAGAGAGGGAAAAGAACATCCCTCTATCGACTCTATCCCTTCCACGCATAATTTTGTATGTCTCAATCATATCCCCCCTCAGGCGCCTTTTTTCTAGACTGAAGAGCCCCAAACGCTGCAGTCTTTCTTCATAAGGGAGGTGCCCCAGCCCCGTAATCATTTTTGTCGCTCTCTTCTGCACCTTTTCCAGCTCCACTATGTCCTTTTTGAGATGCGGCGACCAGAACTGGACACAATATACCAGGTGCGGCCTTACCATCGATTTGTACAATGGCATGATAATATTGGTGGACAGCAATATAAAGATGGACCATCATTGCCTGTGTTTTTGTGGGTCATTTGTTGTAAGAGGGAGGAGGAGGGATGTTGCCGGTATGAGTTCTGAATTATTGTTCTGTACTGCCTGTCTTGCCTGTGTACCTGGACTACTCCGTATGCTTGTCCCTTGAAGATAAATAGCGAGTCCTCCAACTTTAAGGTATTCTCGTCCAGTGCCTTATTTCTCTTTTTACCCTGCTGGGCGACTAGCAGCTCTGGGATATGGCTTCGTTAGACTCTCTGGTCAGTTCAAAGTCTGCAAAGGTCCTAACAGAGGCCCCTTGTTGCTGCCCTCCTTCCGCTCCAGGAGCTCTGCACCCTGGGCTTTTGCCCCCCCCCCACATAATGGTAGGTCCCCAACTGCGCACAGTATATGGCAGTGAATTTCAACCAGTGTGTCAAAGTACACAGGTGTGCTGAAAATTGATCAAAGTTGTGCCACGGGAGGTTGGTGGAGGGTCATTTACTAGTAGAACCATTAGGGGATGTGAGCCCCCCGGCTGGCAGTGTAGTGTGCCTTTGTCTAAAAACTGATGGTGTGCTTGGACAATTTTAGTACCTTCTATGTGCCGTGGGATGAAAAACAGGTTGAAAATTGCTTGTTTGCAGAATCCAGCAATTCTGGAATTATGAGCACAGGGCACCCATTGGTTGGGAGAAAGGCAGTGGCTCCAGTGGTGAAATTCAGCCAGTTCTCACCAGTTCTGCAGAACCAGTTGCTAATTTTAGGTTGAGAGAGGGAAGAAAGGCAGCAGATGGCCCTGAAGGCCACCCTGAAGGACATAGAACCGGTTGTTAATTTATTTGAATCCCACCACTGAGTGGTTCCCAAACTGTGAGCCACAGGGAGCTGTGGAATTCTCGTGAAAACCCTCTGCCCTATATGATATGTAGGATTGAAGTCCTAATGTAGAGCTGTGGCCAATGGCCCAGTAGGTCAAGGCCAATTGAAAAAGTTTAGAGTCCACTGGAGTAAAGGTTCTCTGCCCATCTTTTTCAATAGTTTTTAGCACCTGCTGTGTACTCAAGCCTAACTGGAAAATCTCAGCACTCCCAGTCCACGAACATTAGAATTTCCCACAATTCAAATGATTATATTTAATGTGCTAAGGTGGTGATTTACCATGACCACTCAGCTCTGCTTCTGTATGACACTGCAGTGGATGCTTTGTCCCAATAGAGGTATGGAAAATTCACCCATATTTTGATTTCACGCGATGCTAGGCATGCAGAATATCAGGTGCCCTGTGTCCATCAGGACTCTCTGACCCCTACTTTTGTGGCATTCAAACACCATGAATCACCCAGCTACACACCACACTAGTGCTGCACACGTTGAAAGCAACAACATCATGTAAATACGATGCTGGCTCTAATTCACCCCAAACAGGTGAGTTGCGTTTCACACCCTGCATCACACCCCCTCATAACCAGCGGCGTCATTCACCCGGTACGCTGGGTGGGACTTACCGTTGAGTGGCAGTCCGCCCGTTGCGTCACGCCGCATTCTGCCGCTTTCCCGCCTGCCGGCAGAGTGCGGCATGATGCAACAGGCGGACTGCCGCTCAAAGGTAAGTCCCGCCCAGCGTACCAGGTGAATGATGCCACTGCTCATAACTGAGCGAAAGGTCTCTTAAGCAGTCAGGCAAAGAACCGAGTTCCACAGATTTCTTGGGTCACAGATCCTTGGGCTGCCATTCCACACATCAGTAGTTCCCAAATTGTGAGCCGTGGCTGCCCAAGGAGCTGCAAAAACCAGCCAAGGGATCCGTGGAATTCTCCAGAAAATTCTTCTGCCTTATACAATTGTGGCCCTAATGGGAAGCCGTGACCAATGGCCCAATAGGTCAGGGGAGCCGCCAACATTTGGGACCCACGGCTATACATACTTACCTAGGAGTAAGTCCAGTTGGGTGCAATGGGGGTTACTTATGAGCGGACATTCCTAGGCCTGTCTCCAGAACCTTGTCAGTTTCAGTGCTGAATGGCTCAATTTGATGTCAATTTTTGTTGGGCAGAATAGCTTTGGGCCTTTTCCCGCTCCTCGGTTCAGGTTGTTGCAGAATGGCCAGAATGAAAGACTTGGAAACCTTGGAAAAATTAGCGCATATTGGAAGCCTTTTTATGAGTGGTTCGATAAACAGTTATAAAAATAATAACTTTGTATATATAATAAGGTAGAACAAAAGACAGTAAAATATGAAGTGATACGAATATGTTTGGTGAGAGAAGAGCATTGAAATTAATACCGTAGGAATAAGTGAAATGAAGATTGGGATGTAAAGAAGACTATCATATTTTTAAAGCTTGATTATTGACAAATATTGATTATATTATAGCAGATGAGAAGGCAACTCATAAACGTAAGAAACACAGAAACTGCTGTAACTCAACCCTTGATTACCTAATGTGTCTTAACCTTTGTACCCTACCCTATGTATTCACCCGGTCTCCCATTCCTGTCCAGTAGCTTTTGGCCCCTGCATGTGTAGAAGCAAGAGAGGAATGCTGCACAGGGGTCCCAGAACCTTTGGCCTGTCTGTGCTTGGGCTGGGGCTCTGGAGAAGTGACAATCCGATGCTTTCATTTCTCCTCTCCTAATGAATGTTTACACTCGCTTGCTATATTCTAGCTCAGGGTTTTTCCAACGGGAGCTTTCAGAAATCCTTGCATGTTGTTTGGAAAAGCACGGACTGAATCCTGACGAGGGCCTCTTTTGTGTTACGTGATACAAATAATGCATCACACACACACACACGCCCCTTGCTGAAACTGTACTGTTGGTTTGAAATAAGATGCGCTCAGGTGTCAAAAAACCAATACGCTGTGAAATGCTGTTAGGCCTGGTTTCAGTAACATGGTTATTAATGGCATGCTAGGAGCATCTGACATTCCTGGGGATCAAAGGCTTCTTTGGAGTTCATTTTTCTGTGTGGAGCAGAACAATGCGTGGAAAGTGAACCCTGCCCCTCTGCGCGCTTGCCGAGCCTCCTGTTCTGCAGCCGGGGCCAATGACAGCCGAGAACCAGGACGACTGGTGGGGCAGCTCTCTGTCCTCATTTCGCATGGGCTTGCTAATCTTGCATTTGCTCGGCTTCCTCGAGGAGAGAGAGATTGCCTTGGGTGTCTTCAGCTACTGCTGCGTCCGTTGCAGTTGGAGAAAAGCCAGCCGAGCGCTGCAGCTGCTTTGCTGTATCCAAAGCCGGAGCCTTTTCCTCAAGAGAGGGGGAATCGGTGCAGCTCTTTGGATCCTCCCACAGTTCCTCCAGCTTAGCCCCCCACACACCCCAAAATAAAACACACAGGAGCGCGCTGCAGCGGGCGGGCTTTCGCCATTACGCAACGGGAGGCAGCGAGCATGCTGCCGATCACCGTGGAAACCCTCCCTGCAGCCGAGATAACTCCGCCCAGCGAACCGGTAGGGCGACACCACTGATGGATTCTCCTACTTAGCTTCAGGCAGGACCGGCAGCTCAACCAGCAGCCCAGACCTCCTGCCCAAGAAAAACTGAAGTTCATTTTCTGGATGCAATTCGGTCCGGCTTCTGGCTGGCTGTTTGGGCCAGGCGTGCAAACAACCGATCCTTTCTGAAAGTGTTAAAATGCAGCTTTCCTCAGAAGCTGCCTGTAATTTATTTATTTATTTATTTATTTGAAGAATTTATACCCCGCCTTTCCCATGCTGAAGCAAATGCCCAAGGCGGCTTACATGAGCAGGCTGATCTAAACCACCATTTTTTCCAATGGGGTTTTTACAAATCTACAGTATTCTTGTGATCTGCCAATCCTCAGGCCCAGATGTTGCCTTCATTGTGTGGTTCTCTCCTTTGGCTGCTGCCATCAAGCCTCAGCAGGCAATTGCAAGTCAAGCCTGGACAGGTCCTCAATGTCGTATTCCCTTCTTTGCCGGCTGGCCTCCTCCGCAACTCTCACTTGCGGTGAGCTAATCTGCTCCACAGCGACTCTGTTCTGCCACCACAGGTACTGCAGCTTGTCACAGCCTGGCAGTCGTCTCCCATCCAAAAGCAACCGCAGATTTTCCTGCTTAGCTTCAGGCAGTACCAGCAGCTCAACCATCAGTCCACACCCAATTTCATTAATGTAGCATGCGATTAATTTTAAACATGTGAGCAAACTTCATTGTGCCCCGTTGTCTGTTAAATGCATGTTAGCTCTGCCTTCTGAGCTCATTGTGTTGGGGTTGCGGCACTTAAAATATCCGTGTTAATTTCAATAAGCAGAGGTCTTGTGTTTTAAGAAATGTAACTAATTAAATTGAAAATCCACTTATTGAGGATATTGTTCATGAAATGACAACAAGAAATAGATGGGGCTCTTTCAGTTGGCTTCTCATTAAGGACCAGCGGCACTGTTGGAAGGTATTAATTTGAACTGGCAACATGAAGACTTTCAAAATGGGCCTAGAATTAGATGGTAGTGTCAGGCTAGAAGCCACTTAGAAGGCTGTTCGGTTTTTTGCGTCCTCTCAGGCTGTAAAGCGCCTTGTGCTTTGATGGTGCTTTAGAAAGAATCATTGTTGACACATAAACAGCCCACTAACAGCACAATCCTAGGCATATCTACTCAGAAGGAAGTCCCATTTTGTTCAGTGAGACTTTCTCCCAGGAAATGTTTACATAGGATTGTAGCCAAAGAGTGTGTGTGTGTGTGTGTGTGTTAAAATAAGGCAACATTTTGTTTGCAAAAGTGTCCTAAGGTGGGGATGCTTTCAGGCAGCACAATTTAAGGCTACAGCCTTTCCTCCAGTCATGTGCCCTACGCCAGTGATGTCATCTGGGCACGCCAGGAACCGGAACGCCCGGATGATTGGCAGCCCTCTGCCCCTATGGCGGAGGCCAGCCACGCCTCCCTGCGCCTCCCTGCGCCTCGAATCGCTCCATTTCAGAGCGATTTGGGCGGGCAGGCCCAGGAGCAGCTCGCCCGTCCTCGGGAGAGGCAGCCCGGGCCCGTCCGCGGAACTAGCGGAATGGCGTACCGGGCCGTTCCGCCAGGATGACACCGCTGCCTTAAGCCCATTGACATTCCAAACGTGTGTTTTGGAAACAGTACTTCTCAAGACGGTCATTACTGTTAGGCCTGGATGGGGTTGGCCCGTGTTCTTCAACCTTGGGGTCAGGACCCCAGTGCGATCATGAAGCCTCCGTTTTGGGGTCACGGCAACTTATGAGAATAAAGAGGGTTGAAGGCCACTGGCCTAGAGCACCACCAGGTAAAGGGGGAGGCATTTGATGTACCTCTTCAGGTACCAGGAGATGGTGTCCCAGTCCAGCTTAGTAGCTGTGTATAAGTAGCTTTCACTGGTGCCAGGCTTCATGGTAACTCTTCTGTTCTCTAGAGTAAGATTACATTGAACAGTGCTGGGAGCACGGGGTGGGTGGGGAGGGTCCTGGGAGGGGGCAGGGTGAACAGTGGGGTCCTCAGTCTCAAACTTTATTAGTTAGTTAGTTAGCTGGCTGGCTGGCTGGCTCATTATTGGGGCCATGGCATGAAAAAGGTTGAAGGCAGCGGCGTCATTCAGCTGGAACACTGGGCGGGAGGAATGGGTGAGCGGCAGCCCGCGGGGGTGGGGAAGACGGTGAAACGGAGCGGAACGCAACGGCCGGGCTGCCGCTCACCCGTTCCTCCCGGCCAGCGTTCCGGCTGCATGACAATGCTGGTTGAAGGCCACTCGCGTAATG
>JAJKFI010000135.1:2631402-2648902 GCA_029204185.1 Lerista edwardsae | reverse complement strand
GGAGTTCGAGACCACGTGACGGAGTGAGCTCCCGTTGCTTGTCCCAGCTCCTGCCAACCTTGCAGTTCAAAAGCACGTAAAAATGCAAGTAGATAAATAGGTACCGCTTAGGTGGGAAGGTAACACCGCTCTGTGCGCTACGGCGTATAGTCATGCCGGCCACATGACCATGGAAGCTTGTCCTCGGACAAACGCCAGCTCTTCAGGTTTTGAAACGGAGATGAGCACCGCCCCCTATAGTCAGACATGACTAGACCATTTGGTCGTGGGGAAACCTTTACCTTTTACCTGTATCCTAAGGTTTCCTTTCTCCTGTGGGAGAACCCTTCTCCCTGCAAGAAAGAGTTTCAGGAGGAAGTTCCTGCTGCCGGAGAAATGGAATTCTAGCAGGCCATCCGTATCAGTACAGATTACACTGTCAAATCCAATTCGAAATGAACGTAGCCTTAACATCTCCCATTTTTTTCCAGACACTCGATCCACGTAAAGGAAGAGCCGGTGATTGCTGAGGATGAAGACTGTCCAATGTCCTTGGTGACAACAGCAAACCACAGTCCAGAATTGGAAGACGATCGAGAAATTGAAGAAGAGCCTTTATCTGAAGATCTGGAATGAATAGAGACTTTAGAAACCTCAAAATGAAGGGACATCTCACTGACCTTCACCCAACCACTCCATAACCATGAATATTTGACAAGTTTTTACTGTGACTATTTATTAAACATGGATAAAGAACAACCCTAAAGGAACTCGTTCAGCCAGCCCTTTGGGAATCCAGTAACAAACAGGCAAATTGCTTGTTTTTTCCTTTCTTTCTTTTTTTCTTTTTTTTAAAAAAGACTGATTTTCTTGAAGAAAAAAAAACTGTTTATATATAATGGCTTGCCCATTTTAAAAAAATGTGGCTATCAAACGTGGGTTCATGAAATGACTGAATATGAGGATACATGTTCTGTAGAAAGCAAATGGGCCTCATATACTGCCAAAAATAGTGTTAGTTTCATCAATGTGAAAAAAAAAATTCCAGCATACAGTAGTTGTAATAATGTTAGAACCAATTGCTGGTCAAGTTCAACTCGTTGCTATTGTTTTTAATTTGCACAGGAGTAGTATCAGAAGTTAGTGTCACTGCTTGTATCTAGCTGAATTTTAAACAACAGAACATTAGTTTTTTATGTTGGTGCCACCAACTGTAAATGACATAAGTTAGTTATAACAAACCACAGTAATTAGACTGTTGCAACCATCTTTTGAAAAAGAAAAAAAAACCTTTGAAGCTTCCAGTCTGTGCTGTTAGTGTTAAGATGTAAAGTGCAATCCTAAGCTAACGTTGTCTGTGCAAGCACCATAGAAACATTGGCATATCTGCATATATCTTACAACTGTACTCTTTACCTCCTTGTGATAAAGCTTTGTCTACCTGCAACACCGTCAAAGGCTACAGCTGCAAACCAAAGCCTTCTCTAACAATGGCCAATAGCAGAACGACAGAAGCAGCCAAATGCATTGGTCAGCCTTCTGTAACTTTAATTAGTACAAAGGAACCTTTTTCACGAACTACCTGCTGTTTTCTGATGACCTCTGGGATTTTTTCATTTAGCCCTATACCAAGAAACAAATATGGGGGAGAAAAAAAAAGTCAATTTTGTCATAGTGTAATCTTCTGAGGCCAAAAGTCGATCTTAAAGGCAGTGAAGATTTGCTTTCATTTTAGGGCAGAGGCGGGAACAAAGTATCGGCAGACGTTATGATAGAAAGCAACAAATATGGATCACTGACCAAAACAATTATGTACTTGATGCAAATGCAGATTGCATATTGTTATGTAAAATATGTTTTTTTTAATTATGTGCCCTCCCCATTCAGACCGGTTTCCCCCCCTCCCCCGTGGTGAATACATGTTGTTAGAAGTCTTGTATGGTCTTAATCTTCGTTGTGTGCTATTTTTTATAGTCTTAAGTTATAATGACAAAAAAAGTAGGAACCAAACATAAAAAAGGTCTAGTAAAGCCAAAAATTAATTTCATATTGATTTAAAGTAATCTAGGTGAGTTTTTACACTGAAAGCAAAGATTATAGCAATTGTACTCCATGGTATTTATTTTTCAGTCAAACCAAAGTTACATATAATTCTGCCTCTGTTTATACGGGATACTAACACTAACAATACACTCCCTTTGGAAGACTTGCACAGGCCAAATTGTTGGAATGCTGGTTATTCTTATACTTATTATTTTGACAACTCCAAACCCAAAAATACAATGATTCATTAATGGTGTAGTTGAGAATAGCATAGTCAGATGTTTGCTGAAAACCTAGAAACGTTACGTGTTGCTTTTCATGTGCTGTGCCAAGTCTTGATAATTCCCCCCCAACCAAGGGACCTCATAACCTAATGATGGTTATTGCTTTACAAACAGTTTTTTCCACAGAAGGTGGCTGCTAAGAGCTTAACATAGGTACCAGCTCCACACGGTGGATTTGGGTCTTGCAAACTTAAGCTCATTGTATTCTTTGCTGAAATCAGCAAATAGACTTAAAGAGAAACACAGTCATCTATCACGCCAAATAAAAAGGACAAAATGGCTTTCAAAAGGGTTTCCCCACTTACCCAAAAGGCTTTCTGAAAGCTTCTACCTCTGCAAAAGAAAACAAAAAAACAAAAAGAAATTAGAACAATTATGGCAGATTGCATGAATTGTGAGAACGTCACAGTAACTGCTACTTTTCATTATGTTTGTCTTTGGGTCATGATAAGAAGGTTTATCGTAATTACATCAAAAGAAAGATTTACCATGTGAATGACGGGGTTTTTTTTCAGTCGTCTGAGATCCCTAATGTGGGGATGACCTGAAAGGGACTAATGTTTCTTTCAAGTGCATGTTCAAAAGACTTTGATGGACTGGAAGTAAATGTGATAATTGGACCATCAAGACGGTGGCCTAAGACTACAATGCAAAAGTATGCATACCTCAGTTACAAACCTTTTTGAAAGGAAGTCTCAGCCACAGAATGCATATACCTGTAGAGTTTTGCATGGTTTTATATAAATACAATTTAAAGAGAAAAAAAATAGCTGCTTGCACATTATACCAGAAAAACCTCCAAAACTGCAATTGCTTTGAAGAAGAAAAAATAGACTTTAGGTTTTTTGGAGTTTTCTGAGATGCTTGGTCTGTATTTTGATAATTGTGCATATTATGTAAAAATGTTGGTGGACCCATAAATGACCAGACTTTTTCTAAGAAAAATGTTGCTTTAATGCATTTCATGAATTTTTACTCTGATATCATTGCTTGCTAGGAATAGCAAACCTGCTTTTCTCTGCATCTGCTTTGCGTAGCTATTGTAAGGCTTTGAACTAATGTATGTATTTATTGCTTGAACTTCTGTGCATACCTTATAAAGCATAATGTCTGACAATTTAAATGGCCCATGTATTCTTGCTTCTCTCATACGCTGATAACGGGGACTCTGATCTTTTGTATACAGCAAATTTGAATTGTAGCACAAACATCTGTTTATGTATTGGTGGAATATACCTGTTTTATTTATCTTTTTCGAGGTAAACTAATTTTTGATACTTTTCATTATTGTGTACTGTGTTCATACCTTGAATTCTCTGACGTTAGAAGTCATGGTTGAGAATTGTAACAGACTGTTGTTCGTTCTGTATTCATGGCTCTCACTGCTGAATAAAATAAAAGGACCAAACCTAGGATTGAAAGAAAACTGTTTAACATCAGGGAGTTATCAGATTTTATTTTACATAGTTTTAGTCTACAAAGACACAATTGCTTAAACCTAGTGGGCTTAAGGCTTATATTCAGTGTGGTTGAATTCATTGAACAGTTGTACTGTTTGAAAATCAATTAAAATTTCATGTGAATGTTACAAGCATTAGGTAGAATTACCACTGACTGGGTTTTCGTTGGATAGCTCAGAATACGGGAAAATGATCATCAGCATTCTGTGTCTACAGCTGCTTAAGTTCATAAGAATGCATTTCTTTGTGATTAGGGAATCGAAGCCCAGTTAGCTACAACTAGAGCAACTGAACCAGCGGTGTCATGCAGCCGGAACGCTGGGAGGGACGAACGGGTGAGCGGCAGCCCGCCCGTTGCGTCACACTCCGTTTCGCCGGCTTCCCCGCCCCGCGTTCCGGCTGCATGACGCCGCTGAACTGAACTATACTTTAAAAAACACACACACAACATGGTGGACTATAATATCTCTGGTCAGAATCAGTCTCAAGCTCCCGAAGTCTGTTTTACTCAGATTTCTCAAATTGGGCATTCAGATTTTGGAGAATATGCCTCAGGATTTAGGCGATACATTCCAATACTAGTCTACTCTTTTTTTTCTCGAAAAGCTAGTGTCATTCGCTTTGAAAGCACACGTTCCGTTCACCCTTGTTATTTCAAGAGTTCAAATCAGAATGGGTTTTGTCCATAAAATCAGGCATATTTAACAAAAATAAAATAAAAGATGTAAATTTTACTATAGTATTAATGTAAACAGTGTTTTCACTGCTGCTGGATGTAAAAATGTAAATGAAACCATTTCATTCACTTGCTTAAGTTTCTGGTGTACAAATAAAAAGTCTAATTCTTTTTGACCCATTTACAACCCATAGGGTTTTTTTTTTTCCCCTGGGAAGCTCTTTCTTCCACTCCACAAGCCCCATTCCAATGTGTTTGTTCAGGAGTTATACAACCTGTGGCAGATTTGTTGTGAAGGTGTTGGGAGGTGCCCAGAGGCCTTTAAAAGGATGATTAAAAGACAAGTTAGCAGAAATCTATTGTCTATTAAACATGAGGCTTTTTAAAATTATATTTACTCCTTTGCCTAATGCATACACACTCTACTCAGTGGTACATGTTATGAGGATGTGACATAACGAAAAGTGAAGAAAATGGTTTTAGTTCTTTGTGGATTTTGGTGTTTTCCAAAGGTAGAAGTGCAGAAACCAGTGTCAAGTGTTTTTGTTCAAATTTTACATTGCAGATTGATTATTCCTTATCCGGACTGCTTGGGACGGGAAGGTGTCTGGATTTTGGATTTGTCTGGATTTTGGAATAATTGCCTAAGTAGAATGAGAAATTGCTCTTTTCACTGTTATCCATTTGGGTGTCTGCTTGCCTCTTGGACATTTTTCAACAATGTCTGTACAGGGACACACCACAGAGCAGAGAATAGAACTTTCAGCTTGTATGTGGGAAAACTACAGGAAGTTTTTAAAAAGTCTTGGACAAAGATGCCTGGATTTCAGAATAGACTGGATTTTGGATGTCTGGAAAAGGAATCATCTAACTGTATAATTAGAACCACTTCAAAAGTGTACTAGATAGATGGTATAGTGTTAGCAGATGCAGCCACTGTCATTACCCTCGATTCAATGATACAAATAAAATGGTTTTATTTTTCACAGATTTGGGAGCTATTTTTTGTTTTCACAAAAATGAGCAGTGCCGAAAGTAGTAGCATGTGGTTTTTATTTCATTATCACTGTTTTCTCCCACCTCTAGACATCAGCAAGACTAAATGCTCTGTGCCTCGTGCTGTTTATCTTATAAAATGATTTGTTGGCCATTTAGACACAATGCTTTAAGGTGCGCGGCCCCAATGTTTTAAACCGTCACCAGAGAAATGTAGGGCGCAATCCTAAACGGGCAGCACAATCCTATACCCCCTTAGTGAAGGTGTTGTGCTCTTGCACCGGCTGAACACTGTCGCGAGTGCCATAAACCGCGTCCGCGCTATGGCGCTCGGCCAGCGCCAGCAGCAGTGCCAGCTTTCGGGTGCCAGCTCGACCGTCAGCAGCACCAGCTGTGCGCCAGTCAAACACTCTGTCAGCGCAGGGCCTCTGCGAGGGAGTTCCAGAGGCGTTTCGGGGCTGTAACTGGGCGGTGCAGTGGGCGGAAACGGCTGTTATGACACAGTTGTGATGTAGGACGGCCGTAGTGCCATATCCAAACGCCGGTTCCCAGCCATGGTGGCCCTGATTCGGGCCGCTGCCGTGCACGTTCCTCTGCGCCTGCTATTTTGCTGGCGCAGATCCGAGCAGGCCCATAGTGGTGAATGGGGCTTACGCAGTTGCAAGGGGAAAATCTCCCCTTGCCATGCATGTTGCTGCTGCTGCTGCTGCCTCCAACTGGGCTTTGGACATGGCCCTGCTATGTTGGCCTTACTAGGCCAGCATAAGGTAGGATTGCGCTCTGAGTTAGGCCAGCATAAGCTAAGCCAGCAAAGTCTGGCCAGCACAAAGGACACTGTAAAGTATCTTTGGACCACTCTTGGAGTCAGTGAGGCCAGCACACAGACGTGTGCCATCTTCCCGGACTCCGAGAGTGGTTCAAACACCACTCCCTTGTATCTGGCGTTCTGAGGTAAATTTTTGAGGTAAAATTCTGAGGTAAATATGAGATAAATAAAGCAAAGTCTGACCAGCACAAGGGACTCCGTAAAGTATATTTGGACCACTCTTGGAGTCACTGATGCCAGCACTCAGACGTGCGCCATCCTCCCTGACTCCGAGTAGTCCAAACACTTTATTGTGGCCCTTGTGCTGGCCAAACTTTGCTGGCTTAGCTTATGCCAACCTAACTCCAGTTTAGGATTGCACTCTAAGTGCTGAGTTCAGTGACTATTTGGGTGGTCATTCCAGCCTCACCTCTGAATAAGGTGTGAGTTGGTTCAAAGATGTATGTAGTACCTATGATCTGAAAGGTTACAAGCAGAATGAAAAAAAAATACTTATGAATCTCATGGAAGGCCCTGTATCTTCTGCACATGGCTTGATTTGCACAAGGTTCATTTACGAGGTGGTTATTTTTTATTTTATTTTTTATTTTGAAGAATGTATACCCTGCCTTTCCCACACCAAAGCAAATGCCCAAGGCGGCTTACATGGGCAAGCTAGGCTAAACCACCATTTTTCAATGGTTTTTTTTTTTTTTTACAAATATACAGTATTCTGCGATTCACCAAATCCTCAGTCCCAGATGTAGCCTTCACAGTGTGGTTCTCTCCTCTGGCCGTGTGACCTCGAGCTTCAGCAGGTGATGGTAAGTCCAGCCTGGACAGGTCCTTAAGGTTGGACTCCATTCTTTTGCCGGCTGGCCTTCTCCCCACATTCCCGCACTGGCTCATCGGCTCCACAGTGACCCCATTCTGCCACCACAGGTACTGCAGCGTGTCACAGCCTGGCATTCTGTCGCCCATCCAAAAATAGCCCACAAATTTTCCTGCTTAGCTTCAGGCAGTACCAACAGCTCAACCATCAGTCCACACCTCCTGCCTTATGTGACAGGCAGAAGACTTCTGGATTTGACCCAACTCCATGTCCTATACTGATTTTCAATCTTTTATATCTATATTGTGTGGCCCTCATTTTTGTCTTTATCTCAGGCTGCATTCAGTGAATTTTCTATTATGTTTTGGTTAGGTATACACTGTAGACATCTGCAAGGAATGCCTCACATTGTGCAGAAGCTACTTTGTCCATCTGTCTACATACACAAACACTGGCTCTTCGGCTTAGAAACGGAGATGAGCACCGCCCCCTACAGTCTGTCACGACCCACAAATTGGTCGTGGGGAAACCTTTTGTTGTTGTTCAGTCGCTAAGTCGTGTCCGACTCTTCTGCATACTCTTATCACAAAATGCAAGTATGTATATTTATTTCCTCCATTTTTGTCCTGCATTTTTCCCCTCCTGTAGGGGAGGCAGTCAAGGCAGCCAGCAACGTAACTGAACTACATCCACGATACTAAACACAAAAATTCAAAGAGAAAAAATGAAAGCATAAAACGGTGCTTAAAATTAGATTTAAAACAGCATGAGAAAAGAAACATGCAACAGCACCAGGGATGGAGAGGGGGAAGACGAAGGGCCCAATCCTATCCAGCCATGCAACTAGGACACAGTCATCTTAGGGGACAGGTAGGGAAAGGCAGTCCTTCAGACTGTCTGAAAAAAATGTGGAGCCCTCATTAGGGAACCGAGCTGCCTGTAAAGACAAAATAGGGCAGGTGTGTGTGCTTAGTGGGCAGCTTCCTCTATACCTGCGGAAGTTCCAAATGGTCTTCAAGGGCAGTCCCAAGCAGAACACCATGTATTAGTTCAACTGAGATGTAACCAGACATGTCATGTAGCGGGTACGCGGGGGTACGCGCATACCCATTCCTAGGATTAGGGCTGGCCCCGCCCATTCGCCCGCCCACTCGTTGACTCCGTCGGCGCTCCGCTTCGCTCCACCCCTGCAACATTTGAATTGCCTGCACGTTTGAGTTGCCTGCACGTTCTCAGAGCCAGGCAGGCAGGCAGGCAGCGGAGCGAGGGAGACCGTCAGCGGCAGCATGAGCAGATAGGCTGCCTGGGGCTCCCTACCACGAAGGCGCGGCGGTTCCTGGGGGGGGAATTGGTAGCCTGCGCGGTGGCCCCGGAGAAGGTCTGGGACTCCCAGGCCTTCTCCCAGGCCTCCGCGCGGCCTACCGAGAAGGCGCGGCGGTTCCTGGGGGCGGTTCCTGGGTTCCGGCTTTGACCTCACTTCCAGTGGGTGGGCCCCGACACAAGTGCCAATCAAAAGTGAGTACCTGTTGCTAAATCATTTAGATGCCATTACTGGATGTAACCAATGCATGGACATTGCATGGAGACTTGGGTCTGCCTGACCCAAGAAGGATGCTCCTGGCAGGCTAACTTCAGCTGAGTAAAAGCATCCTGAACCTCAGCTTACACCTGGGCATCCAGGTGTAAAGCGCATTGTTTTGGTGTACTCCCAAGTTGTAAGCTTGTCTTTCAAGGCAAGCACAATCCCCTCCAGGCTGAGAATCCAACAATGGGGCTGCTGATTTTCTCACCAATAGCACCTCTGTCTTGTCCAGGGTTAATTTTGACTTGTTCCCCTTCATCCAGGCCATTTCCAATTCCAGACAACAATTCAGAACGTCCACAGTCCCCTTATTACCAGACGGAACTGAGATACGGACACTGGCTTAGCGAATGAAAAATGTAGCCCGGCGCAGAGGGCAAAATGATGCCCTGGAAGTGACATCACAGCCGGAAGTGACATCACAATTGTATTTTCATTTTTTCTTTTTTCTTTTTGGTCATAACCTTTGATAGAATTAAGATATTACACTCTGATTTGTTTCATTGCGTCCTGCATAAAATTTCACATCGACTGATATATAACCTGATAGTATTATTCCTAAAAGCCATTATTTTTTAACAAACCTCAATTTTTACATGACACTTGTATTTTTGTTTTCTGTTTTGGGGGCCATAATGTTGGCTAGAGTATGGATATTACTCTGTGGTCTGTTTCACTGCATTCTCCATTAAATTCCACATCAAATTATATATAACATGATGGTATTAGTCATACGTATGAAGGCTTTTGTAATTTTGGCCACTAGGGTCAAGCTCAGCTTGTTGCCCCCCTAACGCTAGCTGCAGCTTCGGTCCAAGGAACCCGGCCCAGTGTAATTGCATCCTCTTGCACTTCTTTAACTGTGCCTCTGGATACAGAGCTGAGTGTCACCCATCTATTAATACGCCCAACCCCATACTGTACATACTGATGACCTCCCCAGGCAGGACCGGCTCTAGCAGTGGCGGAGCCCAATGCAATGTGGGGCATTCCTGTGGGGCCCCCAACCCTCCCTGCGGGGCCCCCCACTCACCAAGAAGAGCGCTGTTCGTGCCGCATGCAAAGCATGGCATATGGAAGTAGTTGGTGGTGATATCATAGCATCCCCGCCAACCACTTCCAGGTGGCCCATTTGGGGCTGTTCAGAGGCAGAGGCAGGTGGGAGAGACCAAAGTAAAGCTGCTCTGCTCGCCCCACTGACTTACAGCCCATCGAGATCCCAGCTGCAGCCACAGGCAATATGCTCACCCTGCTAGTGCGGGGCCCCCTGAAGCGCGGGGCCCGAGGTGACGACATTGGTCTCATTGGCTTAAAGCCGGCCCTGCCCCCAGTGGTTTCATGAACATGCTAAAGAGCATGAAGGACAAGACTGAACCCTGCAGGACCCCAGAAATGAACAGCTAAGAAGCCAAGCAGGATTCCACCAGCTTGACCTTCATGAATCTCCCTTCCAGGAAAGAGTGACTGCAAAACAGAACCCTGAGAGGGCACTCCTGTCCTCACTGCTGGGCTAATGCCAGTCACCTGTTGCGAGGGCACCGATCAGCACCCGTGCGCTGGCACGGGTGCTGTTGGGCCGGCGCTAGCAGCAGCTTCAGCCCAAGGACTCCAGCCCAAGGGCGGTCTGTGCCGCTCGTGCACCAGCAGAACTTGGCTAGTGCAAGAGCGGTTCTGGGCAGGGGGTGGGTGGGAGGGATGGAGGAACTGGGTGGGGAGGCCTGCCAGTCTGGGGGTGGTGGATTAGGCCGCATCCAAGCTTCTGTCCCCAGGCTCATATACAGTAAGCACAAACCTAGGAGCACATGGAAGAAGCTGGTGCCTCCCCTAGGGCAAGGGCATAGAGGTGCCCTTGCCCCAGGAAGGCTTCTGAGCGCTCCCACAGCCCTTGCTGTTCCAGCGCAAGCTAGGATTGCACTCATCCCAGCTAAGTGATCAGACATGTCACGTAGCGGGTACGTGGGGGTACGCGAGTACTCGTTCCTAGGATTAGGGCTGGCCCCGCCCATTCGCCCACCCACTCGTCACTCCGTCGGCGCTCCGCTCCACCCCCTGCAATGTTTGAATTGCCTGCACGTTTGAGTTGCCTGCACATTCTCAGAGCCAGGCTGGCAGGCAGTGGAGCGAGGGAGTCCGATGGCAGCAGCAGCGTGAGCAGGTAGGCTGCCTGGAGCTTCCTCCCGAGGAGATGTGGTGGTTCCTGGGGGCAGTTCCTGGGTTCCGACTATGACCTCACTTCTGGTGGGCAGGCCCCGACACAAGTGCCAATCAAAAGTGAGTACTTGTTGCTAAATCATTTAGATGCCATTACTGTAAGTGATCCAGAAGGATGCTGTGGTCCTTGGGATTGAAAGTCACTGAGTAGTCCAGCAGAACCAAGGGGATAGCCGCCCCCTGTCCAGTTCACAGTGTAGGTCATCAATAGGCAACTAACAGCCCAATCCTGATGAAATACACTTCCAGAATTCAGATTCCCCCCCCCCCGTGCTTGCATTATTGACTTTAATCTTGTGTGATTCCATGTCAGTGCAGCTGTTGGGATTGTGATTATTCATTTGTAAATTGGTGTCCTGTTTGTGGTGAAGACAGACCATCCTGAGAATCTCTTTTTGCATCTTTGAAATTTGATTAACTATTTATGCATTACAAAATGCATCATTTTTTTTCTGAGGAAATGACTTTAAGAAAAAATATATTTTAAAATATATATATTGGCTGGCTGTTAATAATGGAGTTTTGTAAACCGCATTGGGCATTTAACTCAGCATGGAAAAGGCGGGATTTAAATTCTATATACTGTATATTGAATGAGAAAGGCAGGATCATAGCCTATTATTTATGTAAATGTAAAGAATTTATACCCCGCCTTTCCCATGCTGAAGCAAATGCCGAAGGCGGCTTACAAAGTTCCATAATAAAATGTACAATGTATGTAAACAATGATTAAAATAATTAATAAAAACACAGAACTGTATTGGGGAGGCAGCTGTTTGGTCTAGAGAGAGGCAGCCGAACCGAAACACTATTACTGAGAGCAGCCATCAACCCGTCACCCAAATGCCAGATGAAACCACAACGTTCTGAGCCCTCGCTGAAGAACCTTGAGGGAGGGGGTCATTCTTAGTTCCCCTAGTTGGGAATTCCGTAATTGTGACTACGCTATAGAGAAGACTTGCCTCTCACCACCATCCCTGTCACTTGGGAGAAAGGCAGCACTGGTAGGAGAGCTTTCTCAGGCGACCTAAGATGGTAGGCAGGAAAGTTTGGGAGAAGGCGGTCTTGTAGATAGCCTGGACCAGCGGTGTCATGCTGCCGGTACGCTGGGCGGGAGGAACGGGTGAGCGGCAGCCATCGGCGAAACGGAGCGTGACGCAACGGGCGGGCTGCCACTCACTCGTTCCTCCCACCCAGCATACCGGCAGCATGACACCGCTGGCCTGGACCCAAAATATGAAGGGCTTTAAAGGTCAAAACCAGCACTGTGAATTGGGCCCAGAAATGAATGGGCAGTCACCGAAGCAGCAGTTCAGTGTGATCAAACTGCCTTGCTGCAAGAAGTGGTTTATAGACAAGTTTTTTTCTGGGCCTCCAACATGGGTGAGGTGCTTAATAAATGAATTGAAACGGACCAGGATACATGGAGTGAGACAAGACCATATCTGAGGCTGAGCTGCCTACTTGTCCAGTCAGAGGGGAGGGACACATCAGGTCTCTAAGGTAAAGGGAGGCCAAGAGAAGAAAAGATAGAAAGTGGCACCTCGAGACAAATGTGGACATTAAGGCCCAGTTAATTAGAAGGGCTAAGGCTGAGTTCATCAGCTGGAAGAAATTTCATTTATAAGGAAGCCGAAAAAGTCACATCTATTTTGCAGTGGTTTTCCCCTCCTCCTCAGGACAACCTGTCAGAGGAAATGAAATTGGGAAGAGGAAGATTCTGACCCTGCATCAAGGACCTGACATCAGTTAGAACCAAAAAAGAAAAGAAAAGTGAAGGCCATAAAGTTACCTAGGTGAGGTCAATCAATGCCTTCAGGCATGTTATTATTTCAGCACAAACTATGGGCTGGATCAGAGGTGAGCAGGAGGTAGCTCCGGATCAACTAGTCTAATGATTTTCATTGGCTGATCTGCCGTTGATCATCCAGGGTTTCAGACTCCCAACAAATTAGCAATATCAAGTCAATAGGCAAACAAAACAAAAGCTAAATTCTCTGCCGTGTCTGGTTTGCGGATCTCTCAGCATTAGGGCCAAATCCTATCCAACTAGCCAATGGGGCGTGCACTGCATCTTGCAGTGGGGAGCAGGCTTGGAGACCTCCTCAACATCTGCTCCCTTGCCTTGGGGCTGCATTCTGGTTGCACCGGTGCTGGGAAGTTGGATAGGCTGGGGTCTTCCTCACCTGTGAATTACAAGCAATAGTGGGTTGCCTTCAATCAGGTCTTTGAACACTTCGGCGGACCAATTTATAATTATTAGAATCCTTGAACTGATTTGCACTTGTATATAAAGGTCCTCTCATGGAGCACAGCTGGAAATTGATCTTGAGGACCTTCCAGGCTGAACTTACGATGGCCTGCTGAAGCTCCATGTCACGCGGCCACAGGAGTGAACCACACTATGAAGGCTACGTCTGGGATTGAGGATTCAGTGAATCACAGAATACTGTATATTTGTCAAAACCCCATTGAAAAATTTAGACAGCCTGCCCTTGTAAGCTGCCTTGGGCATCAGCATAGGAAAAACGGGATAGGAATTCTTCAAATAAATACATAAGAAATAAGTAAAAATGATTTAGAAGATTTAGTCGGGCAGAAGATTTAGTCGAGAGGGTTAATGCCTCCGTTTGCCTGAAGATAAAATGAGAGGTACCTACTTTCTGACCCCAACTGTGATCGCAATCCTAACCAACTTTCCAGCTCTGACGTAGCTGTGCCAATGGGGCATGTGCCACATCCTGCAGTAGTCATGGAGGCCTCCTCAAAGTAAGGGAATGAATCGCCCTTATCCTGGTGCTGGGAAGAATGGATAGGATTGCATCCTGTGCCATATCTAATTGTGACTGATTATTGGTGAAAGAAATCCACTCTCTCCATGCTTAGAGCTGCTGTTTTCTGGAGTATATTTCATGTGTTCCAGGACAGAGTCCTTGCACTGACAAGATGTGGAGTACAAGAGCTAAGAGTGATGACCCCTATCTCAAGCACTGCTCCAGGAGTACTTATCAGTATTGAGTGCCCCAATGTTGGGGGAGAAAGGTGGGATATAAATATTTTGATGACAATGATACTTTAAAATCCATACAGAAAAAAAATTTGGACCACAACACGCCAGATATAGCTGTGGCTGAGAAGAAACAAATGAGGCTTATTGATGTGACAATTCCAGGAGATAATCAAATTGACGAAATACCATGGGAAAAGATCAGAAAATACAAAAGCCTAGAAATGGAAATACAGCACCTTTGGGGAAAAGAAACAACCATCACCCTTATTGTCATTAGTGTCCTAAGCACAATCTCCAAGACCCTTAAGAAATATCTGGCCAATATAGGTATTGACCAGTTAACAGTTGAACAATTGCAATGAGCCATACTATTAGGAATGTTGAACATTAAATGGCAATATCTCACCAGTTCTTAAACTCTTGTGTAGAGTTTGAACTAGTGAGCACCCAAAAATCCCAGTCCAAGCACCTGGTGGGCTGTGACACCAATAATACTAATACTAATAATAGGTTTGATAATTATTGATAATTATGACTTTTTTTCCATGTACTGGGAGTAAGAGAGTATTTTCTTGCCTGACTTCATTTAGTAGTCAATATGTTACTGATTGTAACGTATTCAGCAATACAAGATTTCTGGGAGAAATATCAACAACCTCAGATATGCAGATGATACCACTCTAATGGCAGAAAGTGAGGAAGACCTAAAGAACCTTCTGATGAGGGTGAGAGAGGAAAGTGCAAAAATTGGCTTGAAGCTCAACATTAAAAAAAACTAAGATCATGGCAACAACTCCCATCACTTCCTGGCAAATTGAAGGGGAAGAAATGGAAGCAGTCACAGAGTTTATTTTCCTGGGCTCCAAAATTACCGCAGATGGACATTGCAGCCATGAAATTAAAAGACATTTACTTCTTGGGAGGAAAGCTTTGGGCAAACCTAGACAACTTAATAAAAAGCCAAGACATCACCCTGCCAACAAAGGTTTGCATAGTCAAAGCTATGATTTTCCCAGTAGCAATGTATGGCTGTGAGAGCTGGACCATAAGGAAGGCAGAGAATAGATGATTTTGAACTATGGTGTTGGAGAACACTTCCCCTGGACTTCAAGGAGATCCAATTGATCAATTCTACAGGAAGTCAAGCCTGACTGCTCCCTGGAAGGACAAATATTGAAGCTGAAGCTCAAATACTTTGGCTATCTCATGAGAAGAGAAGACTCTTCATGCTGGAAAAGATTGAAGGCAAAAGGAGAAGGGGGCGGTGGAGGATGAGATGGTTCGAAAGTGTCACCAAAGCGATGAACATGAAATTGGATGAACTCCAGAAGCTAGCGGAAGACAGGGAGGCCTGGCGTGCTGTGGTCCATGGGGTCGCGAAGAGTTGGACACGACTTAGCGACTGAACAACAACAACATTACTGATTTTTCACTTAAGGTGAGGGTTTTTTCCCATTTAGAGTCAACAATCTTGGCCCTAAGTGGAATGAAGATATGGAAGTGTAAGTGGTACAGGTTTTTGTGCATGTTCGAGAGTACCATGTAGAATTTATGCTCTGGAAATAGCATGTTAACTAACCAAGCAGAAACAGGAGGATGTCTCATCACATAGCCATCAGGATTTCATTGTTCTTCGCCGAAGTGCTGCTCAGCTCTGTCCAACATTACCTGCGACCAACTAATGCAGAAATTAGTCTTTCCTGTATCGTATATCCCAATGGCTCAAACCCTTTCTCAGATTCCTTTGAGTGCTTACTAACAAACATGGGTTTGGTCTATGAAGCTGCCTGTCAGTGGAGGGTTGACAAATGGCAGAAAGATGGTAAATAACAAGCCTCTACTCTCTGTCACAGAAACAGACATTGATGCCTCTTATTCGGTTTTCTGGGGCCTGGTGCTACAATATGATGGAGGAGGTGGAGAGGGAGGGGCCAGGGGTAGGCCAACCCAGGGAGGGGGTGGAGCCAAGATTCAGCACTTAGGCCAGATACTTACCCGATCCCCAGTGTGGTGGGCCCTCATCTGCGCTGATTGGATTTTCACCAGCAATTTCGCTGGCACAGATCCAAGTAGCCTCATAGGGGTGGCTGGGGCTTACCTCCTGGTAAGGGGAAAATATTCCCTAACCCTGAACTGCCTCCTAATCTGTGTTGTATATAGCGCAGGCCAGCTGGGCTATCTGTTCCAACGCAGGTTAGGATTGCACAATTACTGCCACTGAGGGATTTGGGAGGGCAGCCCAGCAATGGGTGCTTTCTGATGGGCTTGATCCTTCAGTTAGATCCCAATGTGACCAACCTCTACCACTAACTCTGCCAAGGTCAACCAGCGATGTTCTTTTAACGGTCACATGGATGTTCCATAGGTGCTCCATGCTGAAAAGATGAGGAACAGAGATGGCACAGAATATTTTGCACACCATTTCCCCTGCACTGGTGTATGTGTGTGGGGGGGAGGAAAGTCTTGTAGACTTCTTCCAATTTGCTTTTGTTCCTTGCAAAGTTCCTGGCATTAGAGAGTGGTAATACTTCTTAATCCAATTCTAAATTTTTGTCTCCCTATAATCCTAGCCGTTTAAATATACCCAGATGCTACTGGTTAATTTGCCTAATATTTTTCTTTGACAATAAGATGATTGTGTCATTTCTTTTTCATTGAATATTTCAGCATATCCTAAATATTTAATGTTTAGAAATACTGATGATACCAAAAATTTTACAGATGGAAAGCATGTTACAGGTAACAATGTTACAGTGGTGATTATTATAGATATAAATGTAGGGTTGCCATAAAGTTTGACACAATTCAAGGCTCGTCTTTCTATTGGAATGGAGGCTTGTTGATGCCATCTCGGTTGAAATAATCTCGGCTGGTGATTTAAAATCTACATTAAAATTGGCTGTGGCTTAATACTATTTTTAAAACGCACAAGTCTAACCTGGAGTTAGGCCGGCACAGTTAGACCAGCAAAGTTTGGCTGGCACAAGGGACACCGTAAAGTATGTTTGGGCCATTTTTGGAGTCAGAGAGGCCAGCACACAGACCTGCGCCATCCTCCCTGACTCCGAGAGTGGTTCAAACGCCACTCCCTTGTATCTGGCCTTCTGAGGTAAATTTCTGAGGTAAATTTCTGAGGTAAATTTCTGAGGTAAATACAAGGTGAATAAAGCAAAGTCTGGCCAACACAAGGGACACTGTAAAGTATGTTTGGACCAATCTCGGAGTCAGAGAGGCCAGCACACGGACGTGAGCCATCCTCCCTGACTCCAAGAGTAGTCCAAATGTGCTTTAGGGTGGCCCTTGTACTGGCCAAACTTTGCTGGTCTAACTGTGTCGGCCTAAATCCAGGTTAGGATTGTGCTCTTACTACGTTTTTAAAATAGTACGTTTTTGTGTTGAACACGGTCAATTCTTTATCATTCCAGCTGCATGCCCTGGTTTACTTCCTGGAGTTGTCCTGGGTAAACAGCAAACTACAAATCAAAAGTTACATTTTGTGAACCTTTTGTTTCCATGGTTTGGAGCTTTTATTGCTTCCAACAGTTGTCTTGGCATTTCTCCCCAAAGCATAGAGTTAATAATAATAATAATAATAATAATAATAATAATAATAATAATAATA
>JAJKFI010000135.1:2584984-2616253 GCA_029204185.1 Lerista edwardsae | reverse complement strand
TATCTATCTATCTATCTATCTATCTATCTATCTATCTATCTATCTATTTTTGCATACCAGAAATAAATTGGGGCTCCCATCCTTTGATCAGTAAATAGCAAGAATGACAATCAATCAATCAATCAATCAATCAATCAATCAATCAATCAATCAATCAATCAATCAATCAATCAATCAATCAATCAATCAACAGGTACTTATATACTGCTTTTCAACACAAAGTTCACAAAGCGGTTTACAGGCAAATAATAACATTAAAGTTAAATGGCTCCCTGTCCCAAAAAGGCTCACAATCTAAAAGAATGGAGAACACCACCAGCAACAGCCACGAGAAAGACACTGCGCAGGGGTGAAGAGGGACAATTACTCTCCCCCTGCTAAATATAAGAGGGACGCCACCTGGAAAAGTGCCTCTTGCCCAGTTAGCAGGGGTGCATTGCAGACAGTCCATTGCAATGAATAACCTATTCAAATCGGATACTTTGCATGGACTTCCAGGTAGCTTTTGTTTATGCCATTTCCGAGAATGATTTAGACGTGACTCAGAACGGCAAAGCGAAGCCTGCCCACGCAAACCACTCTCATAGTTGTGGTTACCCTGCCCTTTCATGACTTATTAAATGTTTACTTTGTTTCTACTGCAGGTAGCGATGAAATTGCTTAGATCTATTCCGGGTATTAATGTCAGTGGTGAAAAGAAATGACTGAAGGCTATGATTAATGAAATGTTCATGTAAATAGATTTTAAGCCTGCATGGCAGATATATAAAAAAGGTAAAGGTTTCCCCACGACCGAATGGTCTAGTCATGACCGACTGTAGGGGGCGGTGCTCATCTCCGTTTCTAAGCCTGTAGAGCCGGCGTTTGTCCGAGGACAAGCTTCCGTGGTCATGCGGCCGGCATGACTATACGCCAAGGCGCACGGAACGCCATTATCTTCCCACAGAAGTGGTACCTAATTATCTATTTGCATTTTTAGGTACTTTCGAACTGCTAAGTTGGCAGGAGCTGGGACAACCAACGGGAGCTCACTCTGGTGCATGGTCTCGAACTCCAACCTTCCGATCAGAAAGCCCAGCAGCAGCGGTTTAACCCACAGTGCCACCACGTCCCTTCAGCCTGCATGGCAGATATATAAATGCTCTCTTGGTTTAATGCATTTAATGCTCTCTTGGTTGTCATTGAGCTTTTAGAGTTATATTAGGCATGGTGGAAAAGCCTGATATGTAGGTATTAGGAGATGGGCAAGCCAATCTCATCAGGCGTACCGCCCATGCTGGACCATCAGCCCCAGGTATATATTTTATTTTATTTTATTTTGAAGAATTTATACCCTGCCTTTCCCATGCCAAAGCAAATGCCCAAGGCGGCTTACATGGGCAGGCTAGTCTAAACCAACATTTTTCAATGGTTTTTTTTTTTTTTTAACAAATATCCAGTATTCTGCCATTCCCCGAATCCTCAGTCCCAGGTGTCGCCTTCACAGTGTGGTTCTCTCCTCTGGCCGTGTGCCATTGAGCTTCAGCAGGCAATCATAAGTCCAGCCTGGGCAGGTCCTCAAGGTCGGACTCCGTTCTTTTGCCTTCTCCCCACATTCCCGCACTGGCTCATCAGCTCCACAGTGACCCCGTCCTGCCACCACATGTACTGCAGCTTGTCCCAGCCTGGCCTTCTGTCTCCCATCCCAAAATGGACCACAGATTCTCCTGCTTAGCTTCAGGCAGCTGCCGCAGCTCAACCATCAGTCCACACCTCTGGCCAGACGTCATAAGAAGTGCTGTAAGGCACTCCGGTTATGGTGGCAAGGATGCTGGGCAAGTGCTGAAGCCAATGCCATTCGGCCCAGGGCTAAGAAGATGCCTAACGGGGGTGCTAAGTGGTAGGTTTCACCACCAGTGAGGCTTTTCGGGGCAGGGAGGGAGCAAACTTGGTGGCGGGAGGGTGCCCCAAGGAAAGGATCAGGAATGGGAGGGGGCAGGGACAAGGGCAGGGACTGTTGCTGGACCCACCAACTCAGCTAAAACACCTGGCATGGGTCTCTTCGATTCTGCACCCGCTCAATAGCAGGCACAGATCTGAGTAGACCCATCAGGTTAAATGGGTTAAATGTTCCCTGATCCCAATTAAAAACATGCTGCTGCGTCCCTTGCTGCATGGGATACAGAGGTGGTTGTGGTGGCACGCAGAGGCGGATCTACAGGGAGGGCAAAGCTCTAAGTGTTGCAAGGAGCCTTACCCTGTCATGTAAATCCCTCCTCTCTCTTGCTGCTGTAGCCAGTAAGCAACGCCAAGATGTTGCTTTTCCCTGTGAGGATTGGCTAAAACGGTGCAGGGGAGGAGGGATTTCCACTGCAAGGTAAGGCTTCTTGCAAAACTTAGAGCTTTGCCCTCCCTTAGATCCGCCTCTGGTGGCACCTCTGTTCCTCTGGGCACCTGGAAGGTTAGGACTGGGCCATAGAAGACACTCAAAGTCCTTTTGCACTGAAAGGTCAGAACCCTGGCGCCAAAGGCAACAGTGTTTCACGCAGTTACTCAAGTGTTGTTGAAATCAGTGGACTTCGTTGTGCAGAATTAATAGCAGGATCACCCCTTCCAATAAAAGGAACATGTTAGAAATGAATTATCTCAAACTGCAGGGTTGGGACCACTTGGTGGTTTGAGACCTGATTTCTGGGACCTGATTTCCTGCAGAGCCTGCAGTGAAAACATGTGTGATGGAAGGGTCAGATAACAAAGAATTTAGTGTCTCAAGCCCTGAGGCTATTCAAAAACCAGATTGCGACTGCCTTGTAAAGAGCTGAGCTCCTGCAGTTTGCAACTGAAAAGATATAGGCAGATAAATGTTTGAGCATACTTTTTTCTGGTGTCCCCCCCCCCAAGTCCCCCCCCAAGAAATGGATCAAATTTTCTTTTCTTTTAAACAAACACAATAATCATTGTAAATACATAAAATATTATTTCTTTCTCAGTCACCTGGTGTTTTTTTTTTTAAGAAGCATAAAGCTAGGTGAGTCCTGTTATTAGAGTTTAGTTTTAAAAAGTGGGTCCCAGTGCTAAAACGTTTGGAAACCACTGAATTTAGATAAACCTAAATCTAGAAGGTGGCGCAGCGGGTTAAACTGCTGAGCTGCGAGCTTGCTGACCAGAAGGTTGGCAATTCGAGACCTCACGATGGAGTGAGTTCCCATCGCTTGTCCCAGCTCCTGCCAACCTTGCAGTTTGAAAGCACGTAAAAATGCATGTAGATAAATAGGTACCACTCTGGTGGGAAGGTAAAAGCGTTCCGTGCGCCTCGGTGTGTAGTCATGCTGGATACATGACTATGGAAGCTTGTCCTTGGACAAACGCTGGCTCTTCGGCTTAGGAATGGAGATGAGCACTGCCCCCTAGAGGTGGACCCGTCTAGATCATTCGGTCATGGGGAAACCTTTAACTTAAATCTAGAAGGAGCCAGAAGGTCTGTCATCTATCAGGAGTCCAGTGAGTCCATCACACATCAGCCCCCTGGCTTAAGCCATGCAATCCAGAGTGTGATGTGCCGCAAGTCAGGAGGCAGATGAGAACAACTTGTTTACCCCAACGTACCTGAAAAGCAGGTAGCCCCATATTAATTAACCAAGCAGGTCAAGCCATGGAATTACCAGGTTGCGGCACAATGAGGCCAAACTACTACAAAGTATGTCACATTGTCCCTGGGGCTCCCAGTGTTCTTCCATTAAGGGAAGCACCGGTCTTATGGCTCCTGTTCATGATGGCTATCTTCTACCTCCAGGTTAGAGCATGTCGTGCCTCAGGGGGACAGTTGCTGGCATATCCTGCTTCTGCAGAGGCATGTGGTTGAGATCTGCGGGAAAGCAGATGCTGAACGAGAATAACCTCTGTCCCCATCCCGCGGGGGCCGACTTATCAGGCTGGCCAACTCTGTACCTGCTTCACCGCAGCAGTGCTGTAGCATCTTTGCTCTCCCAGATGGTGCCCTGCAGAGTACAGAAGCCTTGTCCTGTATGCGCAAGTGTTCTAGCTTCCTTCTCCCAGGATCCATTGGGAAGCCCAGCTGGTCTCCCTATGACTGTTCTCTCCCCCATGCCTCCGCCCCCCAGCCCATTCTCCTTTTAAGGCATCCTCTCTCCTTCTAACCCTTTTCTTTAGGGCTTCCTCACTGCATGAACATTAGCTGTAGATTAAAAGACCACCATAACTATCGGCACACTCTTTGTCTTTCTTTGCCAGAGTCTTCACACCTCCATCTGAAGATCTTTGTGGTACTAGCAAACCACGCTGGCTGCTACTCGGGAGTCATGCAGAGGCAGATCTAAGGGAGGGCAAAGCTCTAAGTCTTGCAAGCAGCCTTACCTTGCAGTGGAAATCACTCCTCTCCTGCACCGTTTTAGCCAATCCTCACAGGGAAAAGCAACATCTTGGCGTTGCTGACTGGCTACAGCAGCAAGAGAGAGGAGGGATTTACATGACAGGGTAAGGCTCCTTGCAACACTTAGAGCTTTGCCCTCCCTGTAGATCCACCTCTGGAGTCATGCCAGACCTGTGTGCGGGGAAGGTAGGTTTGTGCCAGCCTGGGCAGGCTGACACAGGGGGTGGGAGACAGTGACAGTGTGTGTGTGTGTGTGTGTGTGTGTGTGTGTTTGGATGGGGAAGGGGAGGGCAGGGCAGACCAAGGGTGGTCTGGGTGGCAGATCAGTCCTGGGAGGGGGGTGGGACGAACCTGGGCACCTAGGCCAGATCCTAACCCCCGTCCCTGCCCTGGCCACTTGATTTGCGCCCATGAAATTGTGGCTGAAGCTCTGAGTGGCCCCATAAGATTGGCTGTCGTATGGCATGGGGTAAGAGCAGTGATGTCATGTAGCCAGGATGCTCCGGAACGCCGTTCCGGTTGTTCCATGAAGGGCTGGCTCCGCCCACTGCAGTTGTCGCTGCCGCGTGCCCCTGCAATATGCAAATGGGTTCCGGTTATTAGCACAGGTAGATTCCACTGCTGGGTAAGAGGAAATAAATTCCCTTACTCTGTTACGCAGCAGACTCCTCCTCACTGGCGTTGGAGATGACGCAGGTCTTTTGATCCACCTATTCCAGCACAGGATAGGAGCAGGCTGTGAAGAGTTCCTGTCCCAGAAGGGCTCACCATCTAAAAAGATGCAGAAGAAACGCCAGCAAACAGCCAGCAGGAAAAAGACATGGAGAGAAACAGTTACATCACTTTAAAAAGGGACAACCTCTTTGCTCAGTTAGAAGGGATGTACCATGCCTTGGAACTAGCGCATGGAAAAGCTGTCAAGGGCAGTTCAGCACAGCAATGACTTTGGAGATACACTTGTCCATTCACATGCTCGGAAAAGGGTGTCAATAATTTGCCACTCTGTGTCACCCTTTTAGATGATCTGAGTGATCTGTTCCCAACAGAAAGGTTCTGCATTATAGGTGAGGTTAGAGTGCAGAGGAATGGCCCTGGTGAGTATATGATGCTTATTTCTCTCCTTCATTATGCTGATGATTGAGACTGAACTCTTTTAAAGACCACTGGGACCTGGGGAGACGAGACTTCATTAAGATGCACACGATGCGGAGTCCAAAGGAGTGCAGACGAAATTGAAATGAAAGTGCGTGTGTGGTAGGCTGATGCTTGAGAATGACTGTCTGTCCTGGACCCACCGGAAATGATGTCATGGCCAGAAGTGCCGTCATTGTGATGCCAGAGCCTGCTGCTTTCTTGAGAATGCAGCAATAAGTTGGGTTATTTCTCAGCCATTTTCCAAGAGCAAAGTGAATCGGAAAGAAAACCAAGCCTATTTCCAACCTCGACACAAGGAAAATAACCACACACCCCTCCTGCTTTTCAGTGTTCCATCTTTTCATGTTCCATGTTCTGCTTAGGTGCTGTGACCCACTGCCTTAGAGTGCTCCTGAAATCAGTGGTATTCCCAGAGGGGGGGCCAAAGCACTACATTTTCCTGGCATCTGAAGCACGTGTAAAACCGGCCCTCCCAGTTCCCTTCAGAGCCATTTGTGGCTGCAAGAGCCAAGCAGAGGAGACACTTTTGCTTTGCTTTGCTCTTGTAGCCGCAGATGGCTCTGAAGGCGAGGGGGCAGGGCCACTTTACACAGCACTTCAGGGTCCTGAAAAATGTAGCACTTTGCCACCCTTCTGGGAACGCCACTGCCTGAAATATAGAAACCCCCTGTTGCCACCAGGTAGAATAATACGAAAATACACAGAGATACTTTCAAGCCTTGAACCATTTCCTGAAGACATCTCTGTAAGGATGGCATGAAGGTACACTTGTATGTGGGACGTGGTGGTGCTGTGGGTTAAACCGTTAAGCTGCGAGCTTGCTGACTGGAAGATTGGCAGTTCGAGACCTCGCGACAGAGTGAGCTCCCATTGCTTGTCCCAGCCCCTGCCAACGAAGCAGTTCGAAAGCACCTAAAAATGCAAGTAGATAAATAGGTACCACTTTGGTGGGAAGGTAACGGCGTTCCGTGCGCCTCGGCGTAGAGTCATGCCGGCCACATGACCACGGAAGCTTGTCCTCCGACAGAAGCCAGCTCTTTGGCTTAAAAACGGAGATGAGCACCGCCCCCTACAGTCGGTCATGACTAGACCATTCGGTTGTGGGGAAACCTTTACCTTTTTTTTACACTTGTACCACCAGCGCTGAGCCCGATTGGATCCGGGCCCTGTGTCTTCACTTCAGACTGCTCCCATATATGGGGCCTCCCCACACTGCTTGATATCCTTGTGTCCCACACTCCCTGGATCCACCTTCTGCCCCCACTATTCTAGGGCCGGCTCTGTATGGTGTCTCTTGTTTCTTGTGAATTTTTTTGGGTCCATTTGGACAGGGAGCCATCCTTTCATTGATGTCAGTGGTATAGCTAAGGCATCTGCTACCCAGGGTCAAAGATTTTGTCGCCAACCCCCCTTCATGACAAAATCAAATTTAATCTATATATATATAAACAGACGTGGATATGTGTGTGTGTGTGTATGTATGCGGGTGTGTATGTATGTATGTTATACATAGGCTCCTCAACGCCTGGCCCGATCCACATGAAACCTGGCAGGAATACACCTTGTGGCCTGGGGAAAAACACTGCGGGGGTCAGACCCCCCTACAGCCCCCGGGGGGAGGGACAGTGAGGGGATTGTATTGGAGTGAAATTGTGCTGCCACCCTGTGGTCACAAAGGATTCTGCAGGTCATGAGCTTGGATTGTACTCACTGAGCTGATACACAGGAAAAGTACTCAAAAACGAACGTGAAACGTCTTCCCACTGCCTCACTTGCCCAGGCTGGAAAGAGCATGATCCAGAGAGTTCCAGCACCCAGTCGGATCGCAGCTGGACCTATTTCCACAGGGCTCACTGGCCACCTCTTCCTGTTTCTCATACTTCAGTGCTATCCTACCACAGGACCTGCAGACATTGTTCAGTGAGTGTGACCGTTTCATTTCGCTCTTTTGCTCGATTGTGTCCCTGTATTCATTCCTTCTCCTAATAGAGGCTTGGGATAATTTGTCCCCCCCGGGCAACGCCGGGTCACAAAAAGCTAGTTAAGTAAATAAAGAAACAACATGTTCTATGGTTAATTGGTCATAACGTTTGATAGAATCCAGACATTCCAATGTGCTTTGTTTCATTGCATTCAGCATTTGATTATCTTGTCAATGATATATAACATGATGGTATTATTCATAATTTCCGTTTTCACAATTTTGGCCACTAGTGGCAAGTTCAGCTTGTTGCCCCCTAAAGCCCAGTGCAATTGCCCCCCCCTGCAACTCCATTGCTACACCACTGTGCTACGCAGACAGCTTTCAGTATTTTGTTGAGAAGTAGTATATCAATATAGTTAATAATAGTCTATTCTATTATGAGGAGGTGTGGACTGATGGTTGAGCTGCTGGTACTGCCTGAAGCTAAGCAGGAGAATTTGTGGTCTATTTTGGGATGGGAGATGGAATGCCAGGCTGGGACAAGCTGCAGTGCAAGATGTGGCAGGACAGAGTCACTGTGGAGCTGATGAGCCAGTGCGGGAATGTGGGGAGAAGGCCAGCCGGCAAAAGAATGGAGTACAACCTTGAGGACTTGTCCAGGCTGGACTTACGATCACCTGCTGAAGCTCAAATGTCACATGGCTGGAGGAGAAAACCACACTGTGAAGGCTACATTTGGGACTGAGCATTCACTGAATTGCAAAATACTGTATATTTGTAAGAACCCCATTGAAACATGGTGGTTTAGACTAGCCTGCCCATGTAAGTCGCCTTGGGCATTTGCTTCGGCATGGGAAAGGCGGGGTATAAATTCTTCAAAATAAATAAATAAAAATATTCATTTATTTTTCACATTTCTGTACCAGCCTTCCTGTACAAGGAGCTCTTCCTCCTTTTAGTCACACAACAGCAGTGGTGTCATCCAAATGATTTAGGAACAGGTACTCACTTTTGATTGGCACTTGTCGGGGTCTGCCCACCGGAAGTGACATCATAAGCCGGAAGTGATGTCATGGCAGGAAGTGAGGTCATAGCCGGAAGTGATGCCATGATTGTTGCCATGGATGTGATCATGTTTGTAATAACTTCAGCTTGTGGTTAGTGTTGATTTAACTTCTATTGCTTTGCTTTCTAGATATGTGTATATACATATTTTGCTTCAACTGTTCCCCACTTAAATAGCAGACTAGACTGTACTAGATTGTGAGCCCTTTTGGGACAGGGAGCCATTTAACTTTAATGTTAAATGCAAGGAGCCGGCAAGGAGCAGGAGGGGGAACGGGCGCCCACCGGGCCGCGTGACGATGTGGGCGCCCAACTGAGCACCAGGCCGGCCAGCAAGGAGCAGGAGGGGGAACGGACGACCAAAAAAGACCACGTGGGGGCTGGGGCTGGGGGGAGGCTGCAGGAGGAACCGGGATGCTGGATCTGCATGGCTGGAGGGAGCGGGAGCCCCAGGCAGCCTACCTTCTCACGTTTGCTGCCTTATTCCTGGGTCTCCCTCGCTGCTGCTGCCGCCTCCGGTCCTCTCGCTCCACTGCTGCCGCTGCTGCCGCCGCTGCTGCCACCACCACCACGCTGCCTGCCTCCTCACAGAAAGTGCAGGCAATGGCTGCAGGCGTGCAGTACGCATGCACAGCTGCTGAGCCAACCAGCCGACGGGGCAGCTTTGAGTGGGCGGGGCCAGCTCAACTTCTAGGAACCGGTACTCGCGTAGTGGTGCGTAGTGGGTGCATGACATCACTGCACAACAGTGTTATTAAGAGGTGACTGTCAAAGAAGAAGATCCGACTGCAACAAGGAGATTGCAAAAGAAAAGTATTTAGTCCATGATTTGGCAGGATGGAGGGGGGAAGCCGCACCATCAATAAGATAGTTCATGCTTCTTTTTCATGGCTTTGACTTACAGCTACTTAGCTAGAATAAACATACAAATTATAAGAAGACTACAGATAGGTTGAGGAGTGCACAGGATGTTTGGGCTGATGCGTCAAGTGGAAAAACAAAATTCCTGTCCGTCGCCACCCTTAATCTCTCGCTGGATTCATGGTCAGCCCATCACAAAATAAATATCCGAGTGTCAAAACAAGTTGGGGGGGGGGAAAAAGAATGCTCATCTTGGTAATCCCTAATGGGCAATGTGTGGACAAGCTGGAGATATGCAATGCTTGCCTGAATGAACATGCCTACTTACTGAGTTTTGATCTACCCAAATATTTCTAAATCTTCTGCCCAAATGATGGTTAGTTAAAGCCGCCCGGAATTTTTTTAAGTGTAGTTTCAAACCGCTGAGCCTATTGAAAACTCATTATCTTCAAATAGGATTACACTCTGTTAATATGAGAGCATGCACATTATAATATCGCATAAAAATCAAAAGTTCCAATTTGCTCACCATATGTAAATCCAATTCAAAACATTTCCATAACATACATCCGCTCGATGTTACACTATTTGTATGTCACTCTAGAATGGATTAACTCCATGACAGTCTGGGCTCAGTTTTTTTTTTCCCCCCTGCATTGGGTGTTTTTAAACAGTTTATATTTGTTATCATATCAAAGACAGGCTTGCAGTTTTCAAAAGGAAGAAGAGAACATAGCGCCCAAGGCTCTTCCAGCATTACATTTCTTATTCCATTTTATCTTTCTTGGTTTTGACTAATGTCAGTAACAGCTACTGGTAATAAACTGCTTGTTACCGCTTGCTCCTGCCTTCAAGCGCTGCCTTTGATACATTGTCAGCCAATTGGAAGCATTTCCTGATTACATTTCCAAATTGCTTGTTTATTGATTGAAAGTTAATAAAGCCAAAGACAACTTTATGGCTTAAATTAAATGAAAGTTCCCTTTGATGTTCAAATTATCCAATCAACCCATGTGCAGTGAAATGTAAGCATTTGAAAGTTTTATCTGGAAAAAGAAGAAATGTGCTAGATAAAGGGATTCCAGCATCCGAGTGCTAATGAAAAATAGTCTTTAGTATATAGAGATTTCACTTTCAGGCTAGGAATAAATGGTTTAGGGCGGGTTTTTTTTTCCAAAGAAAAAACACAGGAGGAGAAAAATGCAAATATGCAAAATGTACGTACCAGTCTGACTAATCACTGTCCTGTAGTTGATTAGCAGCTTGGAATAAAAACACTCTCAGGCGTAATCCCAACAAGCTGATGGGTAAATTTATGGACTAGTAACTTGCCATGCATGTAACCGTTCGGGAACCGGTTTTCTGTATCGCCTTGTCAAGCGGTGAAGGACAATTCTATCACTTCCCAGCCACCCTGGATTTCTATTCTGGCACAAAAAATGGGGCAAGCAGGTCATTTAGCATGACAATATGGGCAAAGCCTTCAAAGGGGATTTCATCGGGGGGACGACACAGCTTCCCCTCCCCCCTTGGATCATAATTTCATATAAACCTTGGATAACCATGTTCATGAATTGTGATATCTAAAACTATACAAAACTGTATACAAAACTGTACAAAACGTGAATGCGAGTCTTCACCCAATATACGCAGATATTTTCTGAGGTTGCAGCAAATGTCTGGCTCCCTCCTTTGGATCGTGGTCCCCAATTGGACCCCAAATCTAGGTACAACATACTCCCTCGCTCAATGGCCCTGGTGAGATTGTAAGATTGCGAATATTAGATGCATATTAGCATATGGTGAGTATTAGCCCTGGTGGTGACAGGGGCTAGATGGTTTGACTCGGGGCGCAATTCCAAGCGCCTGATGGATTCAGATGCTATGTTGTAGCTTCGATGCTATGCACTTAGCACTGACGCAGGCGTGGGCCCCTTTAGATGATCTAAGAGGGTGAACTGGTGTGTATGGGAGAAGGCGGTCCTTTAGGTACGCTGGGCCTAAGTCAGGAAGGTCAATGCCATCATCTTCAATTGAGATGAGACACGAATGGGCAGCCAGTGTAGCTGCTAAAGGAGTGCTCCAACGAGCAGTGCAATCCTATACTGTGCTGGGACAGGCAGGCTGGCCAGCCTGTGCTGTATCCAAAGCAGGTTGGGACTGCTCTGGAGCCTCTCCAGGGCAAGGGGACAAACATCCCCTTACCCCAGTGTTGGTGCCAGCTGCCCCGATGGCGCTGTTCATATCTATGCCTGCTGTTTAGCAGGCGCAAGTCTGCTGTAGCCCGAATTGAGGCTGCATAGCCCGGGGATGGGGGCAGAGACGAACCGAGCGCTGAGTGCGCCCATGGCAGGGGGACGAAACCACACCCCCAGCACATTGTCCTGCCCCTGTGCGTCGCCCCGCCACACCTCCCTGTGCCCGGAATAGCTCCATTTTGGAGCAAAATGGACACCAGGGAAGGAGGGAGGGAGGGCCAAACAGCGTGGGTTAGCGCACAGGTTACTCTGTGCAATGGCGCCCCTCCGGCGGCGGCGCCCATGGCTCGCGCCACCCCTGGCTACACCCATGCTCCGCCTCTGATGGGGGGTTTGGATGTGGTCTAATGGCGGCATCCAAGCTCCACCCCCTCCCTGGGCTGCCCCGCCCACCAGAACACTGCCTCCTCACCCTGTTCCGCCCTCCCAAGCTTGACCTTCCCCTTTCCCAGAATAGCCCAGCTTGCCTGGTGCAGGAGCAGCATTCTGGGGGCTGGTTCTGGTGTTGCAGGACTGCTTGTGTTGGCCCTGCGCCAGAAGTGCTGGCGCCGTCACGCTTTACGGCCTGTTCGCGGCAGTGGCTTGCTTGCACCAAAGGGTCTTTTGGGGGATGGCACTCCTATTTGGACTTAATAATAGGTGACTTTTGAGGTGCAAAATGATTCAAATGGTCAAGGCCCTGTAGGTTGAAAGGCCAAGCATGCTCAGAATAGCACGGCCTCAAAGGCCATGTTTACAGAGCAATTTACGTATGTTGCAATAGTATATGGACGTTACGCTATAAGTGTACTTGAGGCACAAATGACAGCAGGCTATGTTTCAGAGGAAACTGGACACATACGAGTGGCAGATCTGATGCTACCTCCATTCTATAGCTCCATCTAAAAGCAAAATATTAGCAGCTTAATGCTGTGATTTAAATGCATATGACTAGAGTAATCTTGGAATATACACTTTCTGGGGAAAGTGTATAATTATACCAAAGCTGAATACATTATGTGTTTCCTCAGCTTTACCCTCCACAGGAGCACACAGTTCAGACAAAAGGGGCAAGACTGACCACAGAATAAAAGCATACAGCTTCAGGTAATTTTCCTAAATTCACTACTAATGGAACATTCAGAATATATGCCAAAATCATAAGACGGACGTCTGTTGGGTGACAGGCTAACAAATGTACATTTTTTTTCTTTTTTTTTGGCTGTACTCCAATTGCTTTTACGGGTTCATATCAGCCAAACACATAACATTCTGTATCTGACGTTCATGTTCATCCTTCTGGCCAAACCACACAGATGTGATTGTGCATCTAGGGAGAGAGTGGTTTAGGCAGAGCCAGAAAAGGATCCATTCAGATCCAATGATAATGTTATGTCAGTGATTTTCAACACGTTGCTTCTCATGGCCCACTGACCTCTATGGTCTTTGTCCTGCAAGAGGTCTCTTCTGGCTTCTGGGGGTCCCTCACAGGTTCTGTGGCTCTGTCTCCAGAGCAACTGTCTGCAGTATAGTAGGCCTCTGCTGGCAGAGGAAGAGGGACAGACAATTTGTTACTACAGACTGTTGCCTTAGACTAGAGACAACCACAGAACCCAGAAATGTTTTTTCCACTGCTGTGCTTCAAACTCCCACAGCACACCTGTGGACCTTTGGCGCCACACCAAGGTGCGGCAGCGCACTGGTTGAAAATGGCTGTGTTGTGTCATAGATACCGTAGTTTGCAATTTGGGCAGCCCAAATTGATCTACTGCTTGAAATGGTGGCAAATCTGCCAGCCATCCACCCAAAATTTCACCCCCTTGCTAATGTACGCATGAACTCACCAGTATCTCCCTGCACCAGTATCTCTCTGCACCACCAGTGCACACATCCGGCCATCACGTCGGCACTCCAACCCAGCCCTTAAAGCCAAAGACACAAAGGGAGGGATACCTCTTTCTCCTGTGCTGCAGTCCCCCCCAAAACCCTCAAGTTGCTATTAACACTGGGAGGGAAGCACCCAAAAATGCCAAATGAGGGAACATGTGCCTGAGATCATAAGTGGAAGGATTTGCATAGAAAAAAAAGTGGCTCTTCAGTTATTTTGGACCCAGATTGCTCAGCATTTTACAAGAGTGCAATCCTAACCTGGATTTAGGCTGGCACAGTTAGGGCAGCAAAGTTTGGCTGGCACAAGGTACACCGTAAAGTGCGTTTGGATCTTTCTCGGCGTCAGAAAGGCCAGCAGACAGATATGAGGCATCCTCCCTGACTTCGAGAGTGGTCCAAACGTGCTTTATGGCGGCCCTTATGCTGGCCTAACTGTGCTGGCCTAAATCCAGGTTAGGATTGCGCCCCAAGTCAATACCAGCATTTTACTTTACTTTGGAAATGGGGAACATACATGCTTGGAAATGTGCACAAGGAGGCCTGATTCAGTTACTAATGCTAGCTAATTACAGCAGAGGCGGCTCTAAGGGGGGGGCAAATCTGTAAGTGTTGCAAGAAGCCTTACCCTGTCACGTAAATCCCTTCTCTCCCTTGATGCTGTAGCCAGTAAGCAACGCCAAGATGTTGCTGTTCCCTGTGAGGATTGGCTAGAACAGTGCAGGAGAGGAGTGATTTCCACTGCAAGGTAAGGCTTCTTGCAAAACTTACAGATTTGCCCCCCCCCTTAGATCCGCCTCTGAATTACAGGTAGATGATCCCTTAGTTGGACATCTGAAATCCAGACATTTTTATCCAAGACTTAAAAAAAAAACTTTATGTAGTGTGAGCATTAGTAGGTTTTGTGCTTGTTCCTATGTACAGGCTATAAGTTCTATTTTCTGCTCTGTTGTGTGTGCCTGTCCAGTGTTGAAAAAAGAGACCAGCAGACACCCAAAAGGGTAATTGAAAAGAGCAAGTGGAAGCATTTCTCATTACAGTTATGCCATTATTCCAAAATCCAGACAAATCCAAAATCCAGAACACTTTCCTGTCCCAAGCAGTTCAGTTAAGGGATACTCCACCTGTATTATTTTATTATTCTATGTTTTCCACTGCAAGGACTGTCGTTTGGATTTTCTGCCCCAACCATCCAATGTATTTCTCAGTTGTTTATTTGTATGATTATATATACGGAGTGTCAATGAAATATGGAATTCCCTTCCAGTAGAATTAAGAATGACACACTCCCTCATGGCCTTTCGGAGAGGGCTCAAATCATACCGATTTCGTCTGGCCTTTGGTTGATGGTTGGCTGTCTGCCCTCCGTCCCTCTGGAATACTGTCATAGTTTATTTACTCCCCTGGTCAATTGTTTCCCACCCTCCAAACGGCCTGATGTGGAGAACTGGGTCTCGCTCCACTCTTGTCCACGTTCTGTGTTCCTGCTAATGTTTAATGCGTCTGCTGTTGTTTTAATGTTTTACGTTTCATGTTTTTACTTACTGCGGCTGCATTGCATTTTGTTTGTTCTCTGTCAGCCGCCTTGGGCATTTGCTTTGGCCTGGGAAAGGCGGGGTATAAATTCTTCAAATAAAATAAATAAATAAATAAATAAATAAATAAATAAATAAATAAATAAATAAATAAAGTTAGTATATATACAAAGTTCAATAAAAGAAAATATTCATTGCCTGTGTTTTTTCTGGGGGCATCATCATCATCATCATCATCATCATCATCATCATTATTATTAATAATAATAATAATAATTTTATGTCATGGCCACTACTGAAAATAATTTCGTCAAAGGGTGTGTCCCAAAAATGTATGGGCCCTGGGTGCTAAATGATCTTGGTATGCCACTGCTCTGGGGTTTTCTTTTAAAGTCATGTTTTTCATAAGCAAGCAATGCTCTTCGGATTGCAGTACTGGGGAGATTCCTTTTGTCGCCCCTCCCCCAACCCATTCTCTTTCAAAGCATGGATTAAAGCGTTCAGTCCAGACGCAATTTCTCATGTCAAAATCTCTGTTAATTGACTTCCTGAATATGGGAATGAGGCACGAGCCATTTTTACTTAATTGAGCCCTAAGCACCCATTTTTTAAAAATAAAAAAAGTAAATATCCCCTGTGACTGTTTAGCTACCAAATGGCATTATTGTTAATAATTTTCATAGTGGCAGCTCTGCAATTAAAGAAGGCATGTCAGTCTTTCTACGTGGAAATGTAGGTATATTTTGCATGCAATTAGCCTCGCTAAATTGCCACTGCTTTGACGCTACCTTGTGCGGCTGTTGAAATAATCATTTGCGGTCCTTAGCACAAGTTCCGTCTACCTGTTCTCCACCATCTCTCCCTCAGTCATTTTAAGCAGGCATTTTATCCTCGCGGTCCCTCAGATCTGAATGCAGAGATTCTCTTGGCTTAATACATCTCTCTTCCTGGGTTTTATCTGATGATACTAGATTTTCCTGCAGGATGAGGTGAGGCAGAAAGGCTTTAAATAAAGAAATGCCCACTTTTTTGCACTCCTCTTACAATTACTTACTCTTACGAGCCTCCGTCCCCAAGCCATGGGGGCCCAGTTCGGGCCACATGGTCTCCTTGGCTCTGTGCTTTCTATTACCAGGCACAGATCTGAGCATGACCACACCCATGCTCTGGGAAGGCTTCCCAGCACACCAAAGCTGTGCTGGATATAGCACAGGCCCACCAGCCTCACTATTCCAGAGCAGCTTAGGGTTGTGCTCTTAGAATATTTGCTACGGCAACTTGCATTTTTGAAAGGTTCACAGATAGTTGACACAGCAAAATAAATTAAAAATGGTGCCTTGTCCAGTTGGTGCCCACCATCTAAGACACCAGGGAGACATCTGCCAACAGCCACTGGACGGATGCTCTGCTATACTGGGATGAACGGGGACCTTTGTTCTCCCCCTGCTAAATATAGAACGGCCACCACCTTAAATAGCGTATCTTTGCTGTTCTAGTTGCTTTGTAGCTATGAGGTATATGCAATATCAGTTGTCACAACATCTCTAGGGATCATCTTGGCATTTAAGTGCCTATGACAGTGATGGTGAAGCTCATGGGCTTGGCATGGCGAAAATTCAGAGCATGTCTAACTTGACTCTGTTGGCATGTCATTCCCCCCCCCCTGCACAATATAGAAACAATGATTTGCATATTCATTTATATTTCAAAGATACAGTCCCATCATGTGCGGTGCTACGTATTGTATACAGAAATGTCAAACGTCAAATAATTTTATGACAAAAATGAAATACGAGTTAGGCAAACTCAGTGGTTGTCAGGCGTTGGTGGATGCCAGTGTGTCACCCAAAACATCATGGCATGTCACCGTTGACACACGTGTCATAGGTTCACCATCACTGGTCTATGATGGACCCAGTGGAGTCACTATTATCGTGTGGGTGGCGTGGGCTGCCCTGGTGATAACCCTCAGGAGGGGTGACGTCATCTGCAAATAAGGAACGGGAACGCTGGGCGGGACTACCCCACGGGGGCGGGGAAGACGGCGAAACAGAGCGGTACGCAACAGGCGGGCTGCCACTCACCCGTTCCTCCTGCCCAGTGTTCCGGCTGCATGACACCGCTGGCCTGGAGACTTTTCCACCTGGAAACTGCAGAACTGGAGAGCCCTGAGCCGTGCAATTAGCAGCACACCTGTGCTGAGGTCTACGTGACGGCCAGCAGGTGCACCAACAGTGACCCAGCATTCCCTTCTGATTGGTGGACGCTGGTATAAATGTGGAGCGTCCCAGTCTATATTTTGTGGGTGGTTTGTCCTGAGAAGATGCTGCCAGTGCGGGTTCTGAGCTAGAGCTTTGTACTGCTTGTCTTATCTGTGTAACTCAACCCTGGGCCGGATCCTGACTCCTCTGTATGCTTGTTCCTTGAAACCGAATAGCAAGCCCTCTACTTACAAGGTAGTCTTGCCTGGTGCCTTATTTTCGCTTCCTACCTCGCTGGGCGGCCAGCAGCTCTGGAGAACTGCTTTTCTGGACTCCTTGGGTCATTTGTAAAACAATGGAGCCCTAACTTGTTTACTTCTGAGTAGATACGCATAGGATCGCACTGTGAGTGCACCTAATGAGTTCACAGCAGATTCGTATTCGAATGGGAATTCTAGCTAAACGGTACGTATTTCAGGTACCACAACACGCCATATCCACTTGCCGTCAGAGCCATTCCAGGCAGTGACAGCAATGTGCAGGCAGTCACTGAACCAAACGGCGTCTCCTGCACATGGCCATCACTTCCCAGAATGGCTCTGATAGCAAGTGGGAGGGGCCACTTACATGGCCCATTTTGGCACCTGCCAGACTAACCATTTTGCCTCCCCTCCCCAGGTAGGCTACTAGAGATACTGCAGGCTCTGTAATTTTTGTTTTCTGGAGCCGGACACGGTCACCCATGTCCTATGCCATTGCCCTGCTCACCAATCAATTCGTGATATGTTCCTAGACCCTCTGGTCTAGGCCTCCCTACTAGACCCTAGACCTTCCTACTCTGGTCTGCCTGTGGATCTTCCGCGTTTTCTTTTGGAGGATAGTTCTGCGGTTATCACAAATTTAGTCGCTGACTACTTGCTTGCAGTTATTAGGAAACATTCAAATAAGTCTAAATAACTATTATATCCCCTTCCATGTAATCTGTAAGAACTGTGATATTTACTCCCTGCACCCTTTGTTTCTGTATGTTGTTGTTAATGTCCAATGCCAATAAAGGTTTTCAAACCGAATCGAATCGATTCCCCAACACACACATAGACAGTGAGAGAGAAAATCTTATATCTTTTTTTTTCAGACAGCAAATCTCATAATGATGGGCAAAATCGTTCCCCTTTTAACTGCAGATCAAATGTGTACTATAGATAAGACCGTGGCTGTGTTTAATTCTAAAACAAGTGAAATACTAGAGGCAATTTGAAATTCAGACCATTAATTGGATTCCAATTTTGTTTAATTTTAGTGACAGTAAACTGGTGACAGAAGCAATTGAATGCAACATTAACCTTTCCCCTCCTACACAGTAAACTTGCCCAGGGTCTCTTCTTGAAGGTATTTCCAATTACACCATTGACAATACAACACTGGGGGGCTCGAGGCACACACAATTCAGCACACCATGCATGTGGGTAGATACAGGGAATATTTCTGTGGTTGACCCGTACTAGTTAGAGATCTTTCACTGCTCATACGTCCATTCTAAATATGATTCTAATAAAAATAGTCATTAAAATCAGTACGGATTCCATTCGGCGCACAATCTTAAACTGGAGTTAGGCCGGCACAGTTAGGCCAGCAACGTTTGGCCGGCACAAGGGACACCGTAAAGTGTGTTTGGACCACTCTTGGAGTCAGGTGCACATCTGGTCCAAACACACTTTACAGTGTCCCTTGTGCCAGCTAGGTCAGAAAAGTTTGGCTGGCCCAAGAGACACCGTAAAATATGTTTGGACCAAAATAAATAAATAAATGTGCCCCCCATCCTCCCTGATTTCCTGATTCCAAGAGTGGTCCAAACATACTTTACTTAACTCCAGGTTAGGATTGTGCCCTCGGTAGCATAGCTAAGGAACCTGCTATCCAGGCTCAAAGACGATTTTGTACCCCCCCCCCGAGGATATCAAATTTAAGTAAATTAACAGCAAATATTTTCTGCTTAATTGGCCATAATTTGTAATAGAATACAGATACTCCAATGCGGTTTGTTTAATCCAATGGTTCTTAACCAGGGTTCGATCAAACCCCAGGGGTTCGGTGAGTCAGTCTCAGGGGTTTGGCAGAGGTGTGTGTCCAGTGGCAGGCGGGAAAGCGGCGGAACGCGGTGTGATGCAACGGGCGGACTGCCACTCAAAGGTAAGTCCCGCCCAGCGTTCCGGGTGAATGACGCCGCTATGTGTGCCCATTCCATTCGCCAGGGTTGCCAGGTGCATTAATATACCCTTGGCATTCACACAATACTTTTATGGCACGTTCGATGTTTCACCATAAGAAACTGAAGGCTATTCTGAAGGCTAAGCTGAACCGGCAGGTGCGCGGCATCTCCTCTCCTGGCCGCCGCTCGGGTTAAAGTGCCTGAGTGGCAGCCAGGAGAAGCCGCGCGCCCCCCAGCTCTGAGAACTGGTTTATTTTTCCAACTATGAAGGGTTCGGTGAATGCACGTATGAAACTTGCGGGGTTCAGTACCTCCAACAAGGTTAAGAACCACTGGTTTAATCGCATTCTGCATTATCTTTCCAATGATATATAACATGATGGTATTATTTGTACTTATCAACGTTTTTCACAATTTTGGCCACTGGTGCAAGCTCAGCTTGTTACCCCCTAAAGCAGTGGTCAGGGAACAGGGGTAAATTACTCCAAATGGGGTAAAAATGAAATTCCTGGGGGTAATGGACGGTCGCGTTGCCGAGACACAGCCGGGCATGCATATGAATCTATATGCATGCCCGGCTGTGTCTTGGCAACGCGACCATCCATTACTCCCGTTCTGGTTCCATTGCTGGCTGGTTGGCTGGCTCCATTTTGTTTTGTTTTGTTTGTTTTGCTCTGCCCTTTACAACTTCATATTTACATAGCATTAATTAAGCTTATTAATTAATCAAATAAAAAGCAATGGGTTCCAATATGTAATTTTTTTTCTTTTGTTCTGGCGGGGCGGGGGGTAACGTTGGCGTATCTAAATATATTTTGGGGTAAAAGGTAAAAAAGTTCCCTGACCCCTGCCCTAAAGTTTGGTGCCTGGTGCAGTTGCACCCCCTGCACCCCCTTAGTTCTGCCACTGATCCCATTCATGCAGGGCTATCAGAGTCAAATGGCTGATGGCGCAAAGTGAAGGAAGCTCCTTCTAAAAAGGCTCGATTCCTACTTCACAGGGATAAGTACTGTAGGATCCTTTTGTATTGTTAAATGCACAGTACAAAGTGTAATACATTACATTGCTAGGCATACACTAAACAATTCTCAGTATGTTACAGGAAAAGAACACTACGCCCGCACCCTCACAAAAACAGACGTTTCCACGCCAAATTAAATTATTTACATGCTTTCTCCTTTGTCCGTCTACTCTGCGTTTGCTCTCTTCAAACAAGTACAACTAGGACTGTAGTATTTTCATATGCTATAGGCAGATATTCATGACTACTAATGTATTCCATACCTATTTAAGCACTATATCATGTCAAATAGCATTTTGGGACTAATCAGAATATTCTTGTGTACTAATTATCTTCCAGTAAATGGAGCCTTTGTTGAAATAATTGGTTGAGGTTTTCTTTAACATAGGCACATTTCACTATTCCATGAGAAATGTTTGCAAATTCTCTAGCATTTTGGCAAGATGTTAGCCTTTTCTTGAATGGTTTGAACCAATGAAATACAACTTGGGTATGTTATCCATTCTGTTCCACTTGGCAAAATGACTTAAACAAATTGAGGATTAAGACTATTATGTTGCAGTTAAGTTTTGAATTTAAACTATACTCTTAGAATCAAATACCAGGAGTGCAAGGAAAATTATCCCTTCGACTCCAAATATTGTTTTAGAGTTTAGGTAAAGGTTTCCACACGACCAAATGGTCTAGTCGTGACCGACTGTAGGGGGCGGTGCTCATCTCCATTTCTAAGCCTGTAGAACCGGCGTTTGTCTGAGAACAAGCTTCCGTGGTCATGTGGTCATGTGGTCATGACTCTATGCTGTAGCGCACGGAATGCCGTCACCTTCCCACCGAAGTGGTCCCTAGTTATCTACTTGCATTTAGGTGCTTTCGAACTGCTAGGTTGGCAGGAGCTGGGACAAGCGACGGAAGCTCACTCCTTCACGCAGTCTTGAAAACCCAACCTTCTGGTCGGAAAGCCCAGCAGCAGCGGTTTAACCCGCTGCGCCACCACGTCCCTCCTGAGTTTTAGAGTTGCATAAGCGGGACAATATTTTTTTCTTTCTTCTCATGCAATGCTGTTGTGCAGATAAGAGATGTAACTGAAGCTCACCATACCTGGGCCCAACTACACATTTGGGGGCCTCCTCGTGAGCATCTCAGATTAGCATTAGGAGTCCCAAATTCTTTTCTAGCTCGGGTTAGAAGCTGAGCCAGAGAAGATTTCCCAGTTTACCAGTGGTGTCCCTTCCAGGGGGAGAAATGCAAAGTTTTGCAGGAGCCTGAGCTCCCCCTCGCCTCCAGAGCCATTTGCGGCTTGGAGAGCAAAGCCTCCAAGGCGGGGAGGTGTGTGTAACACAAGGCAGGCCTGGGAAACTTATTTCATTTTTGTCATTGTTCACATTGGAAACATGAATAGATATCAAAGGTTTTTCTCATTGAGTCTATATTTGAACTAGGTTCTAACACCTGCTGGCCTGACCCCTTTGATAATAACCCTTTGTCAGTGGTATTCAAACTTTTTAGACCGGGACCCACTTCTTAGAATGGCACTCATGTCGGAACCCACCGGAAGTGATGTCATTAACCTGGTAGTGATATTGTGGCAGGAAGTGACATCATCAAGCAGGAAGTGCTGTCATTGTAACATAATAAAATGACACTCCTGAAATGCAAATTGGCATTCTTGGACTGCAGCAATTGTACAACCAGGAAACATCCCTGACAGAAAGCAAGATTAGGACAAAATATTGTGTAAAAACACTGAACTAAAAACAATATTTTTTTAAAACAAACCCTCACTTGAAAATTCAAACTGTTAACACTCACAAAAGGAATATAACAAGAGTAAGGTCTGCAGCTTCCAAGATGGCTGCTCCCAGCTTTCCGCAACCCACCTGACATTAGGTTGTGACCCACCAAGTGGGTCCCGATCCACAGCTTGAATAACACTGCCTTGAATTAAAGCCAGAGGAGCAATCTAATGGCCAAAGAAAGGCGGTATATAAATACTTGCATTATTATTATTATTATTATTATTATTATTATTATTATTATTATTATTATTAGTAGTAGTAGTAGTAGTAGTAGTAGTAGTAGTAGTAGTAGTAGTAGTATTTGTATTATTATTATTTGTATTATTAGTTTGTTTCAGTATTTATACATCTTTCTCCTAGACCTGAGGTGGTTTATACAGTATAGGCAGGCTGGTTTCAGGCAAGATGACTGCTCAATCTACAGACTGCACCTCCTGCCCATTTTGGGTTGTGTAGATTCACCCCAGTACATGTCGACTCTGAACATGCAGCCTATCTGTAAGTTGTGTGTTCACAGCCTATGTGCATTGGGGTGTATACATCAAGGCAGCGGTGGTATGCTGCCGGAACGCTGGGCGGGACATCCGGGTGATCGACAGCCCACCCGTTGCATTCCGGAGCATTACGCCGTTTGCGTAACCAATTACGCCGCTTGCGTACGTTACGCAAATGGCGTAACGCTCCAGAACGCAACAGGCGGGCTGTCGATCACCCGGATGTCCTGCCCAGCATTCCGGCAGCATAACACCGCTGCATCATGGGCAGCGGAATTCCCAAAGGGATGTAGTGCCAACACAACGTGCTTGTGTCAAGGCTACGTCCTTAGCGCAGATTTAGGGTTGCCCAGCGGCGTCCCTGCATTGGCGCCAAGTCTCCCAGACCGGCACTAGCTCTAGCTGATCCAGGGCGGTTCTGGGAGGATGGAGGGTGGGAAGGAGGTGATACTAGGTAGGAGGTGGGTGGGGAGTGGGCAGGCCAGCAGGCACGCCAGACCGGGGAGGGGGCGGGGCCAGGATGCAGGTGTCAGGCCCCATCCAAGGCCCCATTGGGAGGCCGCGCAGCCCCAATTTGCACCACACAGCTTCCTGGGATCTGTGCCTGCTATATGGCAGGTGCAGATCTGAGGAGCCCCATTGGGTGGCTGGAGCCTCCCCTGGGGCAAGGGGATGAACATGCCCTTGCCCCAGGGAGGCTCCCCAGCGCAACTAAGGTGCACTGGATTTGGCGCAAGCCCGCCGGCCTCGCCAATCCAGCGCAATTTAGGACTGCGCTCTACATCCATAAGTAGAGATTTGGCATTGGACCAAGAGACACAGTTCTGTAGGTTCCCTGATGGATAATCTGTGCAGGGATCTTATCAGCCACATTTGTAGACATTATTTCTGGATCTCTCTGTCTCTATATTTACCCAGGCTTGCAAACTGTAGGAGCTCATCTCTTTGCAGTGCAATTAGCAGCTAGCTTGCCAACGGCAGGAGCTCAGCTGTTTGCAGGGCAGTTATTTGAGCTGATATTTGAATAGCTGTAGGACTTGAGGCAATGAGTTATTTTATCTGTATTTTCATTGCATGCTCTGTGGGACCCATCAGAAATCGAGTCCTGACCCACCAAGTCGGTGCTGACCCATACTTTGAAACATGCTGCTGTAAGCTTATCACAAGGCCCTATAACAGGGTTTAGCCATAAATTGAAAGGGGAAAATTACAGTTGCTACATATGATAAACATTACTCACTGTATCAGTAAAATAAATACTGATTAGACAGAGGCTAATGAAGTTTGTTTTAAATGTACATGCTTGGGTTCTATATTGTTATTTTCTATGAGAAGAGCCCTGCTGAATCAGGCCCAAGGTCCATCTAGTCCAGCTTCCTGTATCTCTCAGCGGCCCACCAGATGCCTCAGGGAGCACACGAGACAACAAGATGCCTGCACCCTGGAGCAAAAGCCAAGTGCAACCACTGCATTTCAGCGAGAAGTGGTGTACAGCCCGATCCTAACCTGTGCTGGAACAGGCTGCAGTGCAACTCAGAGTAAGAGAAATTATATCCATGATGTAATAATTATGACTGAAAAAAACAAGGTACTCTAATGGAGCATACTGTAGGAACAGCCCTGCTGGATCAGGCCAAAGGCCCATCTAGTCCAGCTTCCTGTATCTCACAATGGCCCCACTGGATGCCTCAGGGAGCACACAAGACAACAAGAAGCCTGCATCCTGTTGCCACTCCCTTATATCTGGCATTCTGAGGTAAATTTCTGAGCTAAAATCTGAGGTTAATATGAGGTAAATAAAACTTGCTATCCTGTCTGTGGGGAAGGAGCTATAATAACTTGCAACCCAATCTGGGCCTTGACAACATAAGAAGAACCCTGCTGGATTAGGCCCAAGGTCCATCTAGTCCAGCTTCCTGTATCTCACAGTGGCCTACCAGGTGCTGCAGGGAGCACACAAGGCAACAAGATAAAAAAACAACACACCTTGCATCTTGTTGCCACTCCCCTGCATCCAGCACTCTGAAGTAGCCTTCTTCTAAAATAAGGAGATTTTACTACCTATCATGGCCTGTAGCCTGTGATGGACTTTTCCTCCAGAAATCTGTCCAATCCCCTTTTAAAAGAACCTACGCCGACACCATCACAACAAGGAGTTCCACAGATTAATTACCTGCTGGGTAAAAACATATTTTCTTTGATCTGTTCCAGCTCTCCCAACACTCAATTTAAATTGAGTCCTGGGAAAATGCGTACGCACCCCTGAATATGCAAAAGATGCCTGTTAGGTTTATAAGCTTTGGCACAAAGTATGTACACTTTACCCTAAATACCAAAATTCAATCACGACAAAGTAGAGGCTCATAGAATGCTCAATTAATAACAGTGCCTCATTCCTGCTTTGCGCAGAAGGCCTTTGAGTGGGATTGTCATCAGGCTTATTAAAGAGGGGTTGTCCTCCTCCTCGACATTGTTTCTCTCGGCCCCCAGGTTTCCTTCGTGGCGACTCGCGATGTTGAACTCGGTGTTGAACGAGCGCCATTATTTGCCGTGGCTCCCCGTATTTGTAGTGCTGAACTGTTCACCTCCGGCGCACGAGCATGCTTCATACTGGCAAAAACAGAGAGGTTTGTCAGAGGCTAATTGACACTATCGTTGCAACAAATCAGCCTAACAGCAAACACACGTGGTTTAAGTGCTGGCATTTCCCCACTTTGATAACAGACGGATCCAGGCACGGGATTATGATGGATGTGCCCAACAGGGATAAATTACTTCTCTCCGCAGCATGACTGTGCCTTCAAGACAGATGCTTTGCCTTCCTTACTTTTATCTTGGGCTCTACCAACGAGGACAGCAGCAGAACAAATAGTCGTCATGTCTGCTTGCCACCCTAAAAAACAATGTACTCAACTCCCCATCTTTTCTCTGCAGATCAAAGCACTGCCATCGGCTCTGACGCCTCAAGCTTTTGGGCAAATATACATTTGAGTACTGTTTGCCCGGGGTGGGATATTCCCCGGGTGGGGAGGGCAGGAGAGCAGCTGCTAGGAGTGACCCCCGAGAGGGGTGGCCCTAGGGTGACTTGGCCAAGCTCAGGGGATAATGTTACCCACAGTAGGGCAACTCCATGATATGGCAATGTGACCCACTGGTGTCATAACCTCGCCCCTGCGCACTACACCCCAGGAATGGCTCCATTTCAGAGCCAAATGGTCCCTCAGGAGCAGTGTGGGGGGGGCAAACTGCAGGCCATGAGCATGCCCCCCAGAGAGGCTAGACAGGGTATGTGCCACCCAGCGTTCTGGCAGCATAACACCGCTGGTGCCACCCCCACTGCTCGCCAACATCTGCTTCCCTGCTCGTGTGCTGACCCTAATGGCAAGTTTTTACGTGGTCTGGGTTTGGTGCATATTAAAAAGAGGCCAGCGGTGAAATGTCGTGAGGTCTATCCAAGCCGAGGGAAAGTGTATGGTTCTTTTGTGTGTGTGTGAAATGACCGGAGAAGCTGATTGACAGAGGAATGTTAGTGCTGGACATCTGCCTACTTGCTTACATAACCATGGAGAATAACATGATTCTGTTTCACTCTACATGGCTGAATACGAATCCACATTCAATTCTGCTGGCAACATACGTTCAGTTGTTCATTAGCAACAGGTGTTTTGCATTCCTCTTTTTCTAGGCTGTTTGCTTGGAGATGTTTTCACTGATGGCTAGCACCTTGACCTCCCTCAACGGAATTTTAGTTCCTTTTCTTATTTGCAACTCAGTGGAGTTACAAATTCTTAGTAATTTATGTTATTAGTTTTAGATCAAACTTCTTTGTTTTAGAGCCCTGCCAGGAGCTGAATAAAACCCTGTTTGTGAAACCCTGTTGGTTACAAGTGCCTGTGTAGTGCCTGTATAAGTAATCAAGGCTCAACAGATAAAACAGTGCTGTGCAGCTGGTGTTCCCTTCCAGGCACGTACACGATTCGGATGTATAAAATTAGGCATGAGGTGAATAAGGAGATGTTCATTTCCCTCTCACACAACACCAGAACCCGGGGACATCCACTAAAATGGAGTGCCGGGAAAGAACAGAGAAAAAATGGTTCTGTAATTAATCTATGGAATTCCTTGCCACAGGACGCCACAGGTAAAGGCCTAGATGCCTTTGAAAGGGGATTTGAACAGCTTTATGGAGGAAAAGTAAATCACAGGTGAAGCTGTGATGGGTCAATGCAATCTCCTGGTTTTAGATGGGCTTTCTGACCGGAAGGGTGGGCGTTCCAGTCTGTGCGACGGAATGAGCTCCCGTCGCTTGTCCCAGCTCCTGCCAACCCAGCAGTTTGAAAGCACCTAAATGCAAGTAGATAAACAGGGACCACTTCAGTGGGAAGGTAACAGTGTTCCATGCACTACGGTGTAGAGTCATGCCGGCCACATGACCACGGAAGCTCGTCCTCAGACAAAACGCCAGCTCTACAGGCTTTGAAATGGAGATGAGCACCGCCCAGTAGTGCTATCTAGCTGGTACGCTGGGCGGGACTTACGTTTGATCGGCAGTCCGCCTGTTGCGTCACGCCGCGTTCCGCCACTTTCCCGCCCGCCGGGGCAGGAAAGACAGCGAAACGGAGCGATATGCAATGGGCGGGCTGCCGCTCACCCGTTCCTCCCGCCCAGCGTTCTGGCAGCATGACACCGCTGTAGCAAATGCACCCTCAGTGAGAAGGCCCTTTGGATTGGGCCCTTCCTGGCTGTAGAAGGCATCATAACCAGATTCAACATAGGAGTTAGATGGCTCACTATTTTGGTCAACAGCTGGAAGGCAGCCCTAGCTATTGCCATGGGCAAAGCACATTGTAATGATTTTTTTCCCCTACTGAGAGAAGCTCAGCAAAATTCTGATTTTTTCTACTAAATAATTAACAGGGTATTATTTCAATAAATAAATGAGTGTTTTTCTAGTAATGAGTACAAATGTCTTGTGTATGTGTGCATACAGGGTGACCTACTTCTCTCCATTTGTCTTGGCTATTTCCTGAAGAACTATCTTAAAAAATTAATAACATCAAAACATACTTCTGTTTATAACATCTTATCAATGGTGATTAAATAAATAAAATAATTCAATCATTTATCTCCCTTATCTTGGGAATATTTAATCAAGCTTAATATTTGCTTTAAATTAGCACTGTCAAAAATACATTTTGCAAAATCTCCCAAATCATGAAAGATTTATCATTCAAAATGTGTTTGGATTATTCTCCAGCTAATCATCAAGATATTTAAAAAAAATTAGTGGTACAGTATCCAGAACAATTATTTGGAAGTTAAAATCAAAACTGTAACCCTCATCCATGTTAGTCAACAGAGCATGATGTTCATTTTCTTAGGAACACATCTAAACAATCTAAACAAGATCAAAGAACGTATTCCTTGGGGCCTTTTCAGACAGCCAGTTTTGAGTACAATAAACATATATTCCATCATTTTGTGTGGGTTGCAAACTTTCTCCTCAAGGGAATGCTTCTGTTGAGGGAATAGAGCATTTTCCCAGCCCGCAAATGCAGTATGTAGTTGCTGGCAAAAGTTAGTTCTTCCTTCCAATTATCCCTTCCCTTGTTGTATTGAATGTTCCGTGGCATATAATTTTGGTACCTACTGGACAGTGCCAATGACCAATAGTTATGATGACCACAACTTCCATGAACCACACTTGGACCTTGATGATGATGATGATGATGATGAGATTTTTGCACACTCAGATAGGTCTATTAACAGATAGGTCTAGTTTGTTTTATCCAGACACTGAATCCTTCCCAAGGACATCAATCAATCAACAGGTACTTATATACCGCTTTTCAACACTAAGTTCACAAAGCGGTTTACAGGCAAATAGTAATAATAATAAAATTAAATGGCTCCCTGTCCCAAAGGGCTCACAATCTTTAAAAAAAAAGGCAAACCACCAGCAACAGCCACTAGAAAGACTGTGCAGGGATGAAGAGGAACAATTGGGGTGCCTAGCTTTTATACTGTTTTGATGCTATAAATAACATTGCAAAATGTAAGCTTTTCCAGTTGACTGTTGGTAATCTCTCTGGCCCCAGTGTGGTTAAGGTGCTCTTCAAGGTGTTTTGGAATGCCAGTCACCACTGGGACAACACATTGGTCTTCTGTCTTCAGGAGTCCTACTTTATTGTTCTCCTACAGCAGCGATGGTGAACCTACGACACGTATGTCAAAAGTGACACACCACAATGTTTTGGGTGACACGCCAGAATTCACTAACACCTGACGACAACTAAGTTTGTTTTACATGCATTTCATTTTTGTACTCATTTGACTTTTCTTTATATAATAATTGGCACTGCACGATTGAACTGTATTTTTATAATTAAATGAAGCCATTTCTGATATGACATGACGGTCTGCCACTCCAAAGAAACAAATTGTGATTCAATTGTGCAGTAATACTGGGCTAGCTTAAGAAACTCTTTATACCCAAGCTGATGGGAGTTAAGTAGGTGTCCTGCCAAATTCCCTGCTGGGTCTCCCCAAGGGCCCCAATGCCCACACTCGGCTAACTAGTTTCCCCTCCAGAGCAGCCTCAGAGATAGGCAAGAGGGAGGGGGTTCCATCACCCACTGGGCCTCCTCTCTTCCAGCAGCTTTGCTTGGAATCACCGGCTGGCCAGCCTCCTCCAGACTGCCCTCATCACTGGCTTAGCTCAAGATACCCTAAGTCTAACTTGGCACCACAAAACCCCACCACCAAACAATAGGCAGTCAGCTTGCCTAAGCCACACCTGCCTCTTCCACTCAGTGGCTTCAGGGGCATGGCAGCCATACAACAATTTCCCATAGCCTTCTTACCTTTCTTTATTCAGCCCTTTAACACTCCATCCGTTGGCCAGTCCCAATCCGTCCATCCAGCACCTACCCGGTGCTACACCTTCCCGGTGCTCCCTTACTGCAGCTCCCGCCTCCAACTTTATACTGAGGCAGGCCAATCAGTGTCTGTTGCTGGGCAGGCTCTACCATCAGCCACACCCATCTGCACCTGTGCTAATCACCCTTCCTAGCCAGGGCCCTCATCAGCCTGCAGCTGTGCTCCTAAGGCTTGCAGAAGCTCTGGGATTAACCCCGTACTTCCTGGGTAACCTGGGATAAGGGACCACTGCTGATACCATTCCCTATCTCCTCGGGGTATCTCCTGCCTTTTCCAATACAGTAGGGTGCCTGAAGGGCTCTGAAGAAGGTCCTGTTGGTCTGCCGTCCTCCCACTCATGTTCTGAAGTGGTACCATCCTAGAGAGGTGTACCACCACCACCTTTTCCAAACCATACAAATTACCTTACCCTGTACTGTCATGAATATTGTGTACAATACATGAAAGATATATAATTGTGAGCTCTTTTCCCTTTTGTTAATTCAAACTGTCTCCAAACACCCCCCCCCCACACACACTTCTGGGTTGCAAAAGGAGGCTGCAGAAGACAGGGCTGTGACTATTTTTATTTTATCAATTGCTCACATTTCCAACAAATGGAGTTGACGTTCCCAGCTCAACTCTATTTTATTGATTTTTCGCATTTGTATGCCACCCTTCCACCAAGGAGCTCAGAGTATATACAGCTGGACTCCAGTATCCATGGGGAGTCTGTTCTGGGAACACCCCCCCTTCTGAATCCTGGGGATACCAGGGTCCACATTTAAAGTGCTTTAAAAAAAAAAGCACAAAAATTGGGGCTCCAATCGTTTCGCTACCAAACTGCAGATTTCCAGCCTATAGAGCTGTTTTTAGGCCTGAAAAGCGCATTTTTGGGTCACTTGGAGGTTTCTCCCAGGCTTGCCCCAGAATGCACCAAATGAATCCTGGACAATTGTGCTCTGGTCGAATACCAATTCATTGGTACCCATGTGTGGTTTTTCTGGCATCCTGTTCATTTGCTTCCCCCTATAACCGGTCAACAAACGATAGCTGGTCAGCAAACCCCGTGTTATCTATCCTAAGCCTCTTATCCCAGCCCCCAACTCCACTGCCGCCTTTCATTTTTAAAATTAAAAAGCATAATATAATAATATACCTATATTGGAACGTCAGTGCCCAGAACACAAAAAAGAATGGACCCAAATGCCCGTTTGACTGGGACAGGTCCTGTGACGGGAGGTGACAGTATGTACAAATGTGTGCATGGGGGGCGCATACTAGCAGGGGGGTGGGTCTGTCCACGTTTGGGTGGCAGGTCAGCGCTGGTTGCTCCTAGTCTCACTTTCCATCTACATCATTTTCCAGATAGACCCTGTGATGCTGCTAATCTGCAGGACAAACAGCAACTTGGGGTGGGTGGGAATTTCTTTAGGAAAATGGTGATGGGAAAGGGTAAGTTTCCACTGTCCCATTTGGATCCCCTCCAGCGGTGTCATGCTGCCGGAACGCTGGGCGGGAGGAACGGGTGAGCGGCAGCCCGCCCGTTGCGCACCGCTCCGTTTCGCCGTCTTCCCCGCCCCCACGGAGTTTCCCC
>JAJKFI010000135.1:2521524-2556154 GCA_029204185.1 Lerista edwardsae | reverse complement strand
CCAGTATCCACAGTTTCAGGTATCCAAGGAGGAGTCTGGAACGGAACCTTAGCAGATACTGGGGTGTGCCCAGTGGTGGGTTTCAGGGGGTTCACCCAGGTTCTATAGAACCGGTTGTTAAATGGCCAGGCCCCGCCCACTCGCTGACCTTGGCTGGCTTCAGGTTTTTCTTTTGATGATGTTATATGCTATGATGTTATAGAACCGGTTGTTAATTTATTTGAATCCCACCACTGGGTGTGCCTGTATTCCCTTACCTTGAGGAGGCCTCAGTGTCTGCCTTCCCATTGCAGGATGCAGTGCATGCCCCCCCCGTTAAAGACAACAATCTATTGTGACCCACAAGACAAAAAAAGAGATGATGATGATGATGATGATGATGATGATGATGATAAGGGTCCTCTGCTCCTGAGCCTGCTAGTTACCTTACATATCGTATGTGCAGGTAGACATTCTCTAGACTGTTCCCCCAAACCTTTGCAGTTATTTCAGTGTACTGGAGTACAAAGTGTGCAATTGGGGACTTCTAGGCCAGGCAAAAGGCTGAAACTGGGTTCACAAATGACATGCAACATGCCACTTACTGGAGAAAATAGAACATGGAGAGTGCAATCCTAACATGGAGTTAGGCCAGCACAGTTTGACCAGCACCAGGGCCTCCGTAAAGTGCTTTGGGACCATTCTTGGAGCCAGGGGAGATGGCGCACGTCCAATGGTGTCATCGTACCGGTACGCTGGGCGGGACATCCGGGTGATCGGCAGCCCGCCCATCGCGTACCGCAGCGTCACGCCGTTTGCATAACGTACGCAAGCGGCGTAACTGGTTACGCAAATGGCGTAACGCTGCGGTACACAACGGGCGGGCTGCCGATCACCCGGATGTCCCGCCCAGCGTACCGGTACGATGACACCACTGCGCACGTCTATGTGCTGGCCTCTCTGACTCCGAAAGTGGTCCAAACATACCTTATGGTGTCCCTTGTGCCAGCCAAACTTTGCTGGCCTAACTGTGCCGCCCAACTCCAGGTTAGGGTTGCACCTAAGACATTTTAATTTAGGGATATGGAGATTTCCTCCTACCAGAGGTTAGCATTCCAGCTATACTAATGATTCTCTTCTGCAAACTGGGTGAGAGTGCTTGCAAAGTTTTTTTTTTTTTAAAGTTTCAAAAACTGTTTGTGACCTGCCCAAAAATCAGCTCACGATCCACTGGTAGATCACAACCATAGTTTGAGAAATACTCATCTAGACTCAAATGTAAAGAAACATAGATTTGGAAACTGGAAGCAGATTTGACCTTGCAATTCAATTAGAAATACTTTCCGATTGTTTGAACTTGAGACAACCAATTCATAAAACAACCAAACCCTAAGCTTGGGCTTTGATCCATTTCCAGTGCCACATGCTATGAAAAGGGTTTTTGCCCCCGGTTTCATTTCTGTTTCAGACAGTAGATGAGATCATATTCCGAGGTGTTAAGGCTGCAGGCTATCCACTCTGGAAAGGCATTACATAATCATATTTGTCAAAGACGACTAAAGCAAGTAATCATAAATTATACAAAGCACTGAACAATTAAAACGACAAGCTTTTTTCCACCAGCCCAATCTGGGGATTAGAAACCAGAAACTGTTGTATTTGTATGCGAAAGAAAACCTTTGCTTTGTTTTCATTTTTAGAATACTGCCAAGCAGTCCATCGTTTCTTCAGTGCTGATAGATTTGATGTTGCTGAGCATCTTTCCAAAATCATTCTAGTCAATAGGATTGCCGTTCATCTTGTCATGCTTTTGCTCTGAGTTCCTGGTTCTCAACGCTTGAAGAGGGGCTTCCCAAAACTGTCCACAGGCTGATCACCCAGTCCTGCTTTGTCAGGTGACTATTCCACCTGCACCATACACAGAGCCAGGAGCAAGGGTAGTAGTAGGAAATGCCGACCCAACAGTTGTTGTTGTTGTTCAGCCGCTAAGTCGTGTCCGACTCTTCGCAACCCCAAGGACCACAGCACGCCAGGCCTCCCTGTCCTCCACTAGCTTCCTGAGTTCGCCCAATTTCATGTTCATCGCTTCGGTGACACTCTCTAACCATCTCCTCCTCTGCCGCCCCCTTCTCCTTTTGCCTTCCATCTTTCCCAGCATGAGGGTCTTTTCTGAAGAGTCCTCTCTTCTCATGAGGGGGCCAAAGTATTTGAGCTTCAGCTTCAGTATTTGTCCTTCCAGGGAGCAATCAGGCTTGACTTCCTGTAGGATTGACCGATGGGATCTCCTTGCAGTCCAGGGGACTCTCATGAGTCTTCTCTAACACCATAAAGTCTGTTAGCGCCATTAGCGCTAACGGAGATTGCCCAGCCCCGTCTCCTGAGCCGGGCTGCAGACTCTGCACTCCTGATTGGAGCATTTTAAGTCAGGGGGAGGCGGGGCTGAGGGCTTGCAGTCATGAGGCTCCCGCTCTCACCCCATTCTGGCGTGGAGCAGCGACCCCCTCCCTCCCTCCCGATAACTAGTCTGAGTTTAGCTGACCACTCTTTTGAGGGTCGGGTAGGAATTTTTTACTGCCTTCCTGATTGGCCTTGGAAGGCAGTTTTTTCACCTACCCCAGACTGGGTTTTCAAGGTTGGGATGAGTTGAAGCATTGAGAGGTACTCTCACGGTTAGAGTTCACTCTTGCTTTGGTCACTTGGCAAGAAGCGTGCGGGGTACAGGTATTCGGTGTACATCAAAGAGGGCAAAGTCGAGGTGTGAGTCAGGACCGCTCAGATGATGCCTAACCGGCTCGAAGAGGCTAAGCTGGCAAACGCCTCGACTGGATGGGCATGGCCCAGCAGGACTCGTCCGCAGGCCAGGCTATCCCGCTCTCTTGACCCTTCAGGGGTGGCAACGAAAGGCTTAATCAGTGCATGGCACTGATGGTCGCCTGGAGCCAGGTGTTTTCGTCCAGAGAGAAAAGGGGATGTAGACGGCTAGGTCCGTTTCCCCTAAGGAGACCCCGCAAGCTGGAGGGTGGGGATTAGTTATTGCAAGGCCCCACCCTTACCCTGTTGCAATTATGGTTGTGTTCTTTCAATAAAGTGGCCCTATTATAATCCAGAAACTGCAGTCCGGTGTCTTTATTCGGGGGTGCATGGGTAAATACCCATAATGACCCATAATGACCTGACAGTTGTTGTTGTTGTTGTTCAGTCGCTAAGTCGTCTCTGACTCTTCACGACCCCATGGACCACAGCACGCCAGGCCTCCCTGTCCTCCACTAGCTTCCTGAGTTTGTCCAATTTCATGTTCATTGCTTCGGTGACACTGTCTAACCATCTCCTCCTCTGCCGCCCCCTTCTCCTTTTGCCTTCCATCTTTCTCAGCAGGAGGGTCTTTTCTAAAGCATCCTCTCTTCTCATGAGGTGGCCAAAGTCTTTGAGCTTCAGCTTCAGGATTTGTCCTTCCAGGGAGCAATCAGGCTGACCCAACAGTAGCTCACCCCTTATCAGGTGCTCTTTGCACACTGAGAATGCTTTTCTTTATTAATCAATATACAAAGGTCACACTAGACGTGCGTGCAACTGCAGTGGGATTACTGAGGGAGGCAGGGGCTGTGGACCCATCAGGGGCTTGACGTCACTAGTGGCCAATGTTTTGGAAACCTTTTGGAAAAATTGTATCTATGAATACTATTCTCATGTTGTATAACTTTGAAAAGGTAATTTCTTCACCCCAATTTCTAGGGGGAAGCGGCTAGAAATTGCATTTCTACAGCATGAATTTCTGTATGAATTTCGACAAAAACTGGGTGCTGGAAAGTAGGTTAGTCTTGTGCCCTGAGTTTCAGCAGGGAATTGTGGTGGAGAACCAACGTATAATTTATATATTTGTATTGTCTTTAGATACAAGCAGTCTCCCTCTCTCCATTGCTGCAGATTGATTTAACTATGTAAATATAAACTTTCCTAGTTGGTCATAATAAAGGGTAATGTGGGACGGTGACAATTGTATAATGCAGCCGTTTCCAAGCATAGCAGGGACACAGCACCCTTCCTTCATGGTGGTCTCTTTCTGGTTGTCCCAAGCACTGCCATCTTGGGCTGCATGATATCTTGCACGATTTTCAAGAGATCCAGATTCTGGGATAGCTGGAAGAAGAGGACATTGGGGATGTTCCATGGTGCCCCTATGCGTTATGTGGCACACCGTTTGGGAACCACTGGTGTAATTGATTGGTCAGTTTTCCATTTAAAAGTGATCTAGATCATGACATGTATTAATACAACAAAAGTTTATTTAATTGAAACTAATGAGTGTATCTTGGACGTTTTGATCAGATCAGTTGTTCAGGCTAAGCAGATTTCCAATGTGTTCTATTGAGAGCGCAATCCTAACCTGGAGTTAGGTTGTCACAGTTAGGCCAGCAAAGTTTGGCTGGCACAAGGGCCATCGTAAAGCGCATTTGGACCACTCTTGGAGTCAGGAAGGATGATGCATGTCTGTGTGCTCACCTCTCTGGCTCCAAGAGTGGTCCAAATGCACTTTATGGTGGCCCTTGTGATGGCCGAACTTTGCTGGCCTAACTGTGACAGCCTAACGCCAGGTTACGATTGCACTCTTAGGGAGTGAAAAAAATTGCAACTCCCCCCCCCCATTTTCATCTCTAATAATAGAGCTGGACAATTACAATTTCAGGACTCCTATAATATAACCTTTATTGCTCTAGTGGCTTTCTAAATATTTTCATTATGTGATGGAAAATGTCTTTCTGCTCAGTATACCATACAAATCTGACCATGAAGTAACTTCTTTGGGAAACTGAAAAGTGTTGGTTTGTGCTTTTATTGCCCTATTTATGGAGAGATTGTTAAACTAAACATTACCCTGTAACCTCATGAATAAATCATAGAATCAGTCACTGTAGTTAGAAAACGTGTGATTTGGAGGGGGGGGGGTTCTAATATTTGAATTTCTTTTGTGATTGAAATGCATAATTAGTGAAAGACAAAGCAAATAATGTAATCAGACCTGCTTGGTGGCCCATGAGAAAAAGTGTGTGTGTGTTGAAATTCCAGTATATTGATCTGTCTACTTTTGCTTCAATTTTAGGATTGTTTTATTTTATTGCAATTTTATTTTCAGTCTAGATCACTGGTTCCCAAATTGTGGGTCGAGGCCCAGTGGGTCACGAGCCAATTTCAAGTGGGTGGTGAAGCACTTAGAGCAGCCATATTGAAAATACAGGAAGATGGGATGCTGGAAAGGGTGAAGGCTGTGTGACTGTTTCACTTGTGTCAAGGTTGTGAATAGGGTTTTTTTCTTTCTGATTCACTTTGCTATTGGAAAATGGCTGAGAAATCACCCAATTTATTGCTGCATTCTCAGGAAAGCAGCAGGCTCTGGCGTCACAATGACGGCACTTTCCAGCCATGACATCACTTCTGGTCGGTCCCGAACAGATTCTCATTCTGAAAAGTGGATTATATCTCAGTCATTTTCCAATAGCGAGTCAGAAAGGAAAAAAAAAGCCTATTTACAACCCTGACACAAGCAAAATAACCACACAGACCCCTCTTTCCAGTGTCCCGTCTTCCCACATTTTCAACAATGGCTGCGCTCCGTGCTAGTTGACCCACCTAAAATTGGCTTTTGACCCATGTACTGGGTCTCAACCCACAGGTTGAGAAACACTGGTTTATAGGATTGCAGCCTGAGAGAGCAGTTGTTCCCAAACTTTTTAACACCAGGACACATTTTTTAAAATGACACAATATCGGGACCTACCTAACTTTATAAAACTTACAGTCCAAGCCTAGGCATGTCTACTCAGAAGTAAGTGTCATTTAGTTCAATGGGGCTTACTCATAGGAATGCGCGCATAGGATTGCAGCCTTAATTACCGGCTGCTCAAACCTCTGTTTTTATCCTTCGTTGAGGATTTGTTGAGCTCTGCGTTCATCGGATCAGGACCATTGTGTTGTGTTCCTCTTGGCCTGCCCTTCAAAGTGAATTTAGGCAGTGATGTCATCCGGGTGCACCAAGAACTGGAACGCCCAGATGATTGGCAGCTCTCCGCCCTGATGGCGGAGCCCGGCCACGCCTCCCTGCGCCCGGAATCGCTCCATTTCAGAGCGAACCGAGTGCAGGGGTGGGCGGGAGGGCGCAAAGATGCGCGGCTTCTGCCGCGCAATGGTGCCCTTCGCTGCCAGCCCCTCCGGAGGAAGCGGTACAGCGTACCGGCCCGTTCCGCCAGCATGCCATCCCTGAATTTAGGCATGTTCACCTACTAGCAGTTCAATTTCACTTTCCATAGGGCTCAATACATTTTTCTAGGCAGTCTCAACTTGTCAGTTTCAGTTTCACCAACCATCAAGGACCCACAATTTGGAAAACACTATGCTAGAGAGTTTCTGCTTTCAATGGGTTTCCAACAGCACAATACCAACCTGCAATCCTAACATACCAACAGCGCAATCCTAACCTGGAGTTTGTTGTTGTTCAGTCGCTAAGTCATGTCCGACTCTTCGCGACCCCATGGACCACAGCACCCCAGGCCTGGAGTTAACGCTGGAGTTAAGGCCTGGAGCACACTAACGTGGAGTTAGGCCGGCACAGTTAGGCCAGCAAAGTTTGGCTGGCACAAGGGCCATGGTAAAGCATGTTTGGACCACTTTTGGAGTCAGAGAAGCCAGCACACAGATGTGCACCATCCGCCCTGACTCTGAGAGTGGTCCAAACGCTCTTTATTTATCTAACTGTGCTGGCCTAACTCCAACTTAGGATTGCGCTCCAGGTTCCCTCCACAATCCAGGTTAGGATCACAGAACTTATCCTGCGAGAGCACATTTAGAAATTTGTATTTGGATCTGTATGAAAGTGTTGGATAAAAGTCACCATCCTAGAGCCTTTATGGTATCAAAAATTAGCTCTCTTGGTACCAATAAAAGCAAAGAGGCAAAATAGTTGCATCAACTGAAATGGGTAAATGCTGAATGTTAAAGCCTCCATAATGTGACATCTAATTTCAGCATGATAAGCAGCAGCAACACAAATAATGCTGTTTGGGACTTCTCACATGGTAATGTCTTTTTGTGTTGCATATTTCAAGTGCCTGGAAGCAATCCCCCACAAAAGTGTGTGACAAGACATAAAGCGCTCCAAAGTGGAATTGGATTTGATGTGAAACAATGCGCGGAAGTGGTTGGGATGAATAGGGAATTCGACTTGGCACGTCAGACATGGAGAGAAATCATTTGTACAATCTCGGAGGAGCAGGTAGAAATTGTCAAAGCCCTGTGCCATCATTTCGTTGGATGGCCTAGCCCTGCTGTTCGCGCTGCTTTTCAATAAGGACCCCAGGAAGTCCCAATTTGCATGAAGATGTTTACACATCTTTCAAGGCATATCAGACACATTCATGTCAGCCTCTTATACAAGCTGATATGCCTGTTCCCTGTTTAGAGAACTTCACAGTATTTATATTGTCCAATATCAACATCTGGATCTGTAGAGCTTGTCAAAACGTACCACAAACAGTCAAGCTTTTATCAATTTTTCAGGACCTGGGATTAACATCTTTGCACCAATTGTTATTAGCATGATTGTGCCATCCAGGTGCATTCACTTTTCATTGGCTTGAGTGTTGGCAACCCAAGGGTGTTTTATTACAAGCCAAACTAGAGTTAGCGCACAATCCTAACCAGCTTTCCAGCACTGGGGTCAGGGCAATGCAGCTCCAAGGTAAGGGAAAAAACTTTCCCTTACCTTGAGGAGGCCTCTGTGACTGCCCTCCCCCACAACTACAGGATGCAGCACATGCCCCATTGGCACAGCTATGTCAGTGCTGGAAAGTTGGTTAGGATTTGGGCTGGAACATTATAAAGGACTTGGGGCTACTGCTAAAAGTGGCCCTACTCTACTGAGCTGTCCATCTGCCCCACCAAATAATATATGAGCATTTGTTCTGTGTCATCTCGTCATTATGTTTTGTGTTTTACCATTCTTGTCGGTTGCACCCAGTTGTGCAAAGTAGAAGTCATCTTTTATGCAGAGCTGGAAAGGTGCCAACTGTTTGGTGCCAGAAAAACAGTATTTTATTGTTTGGTGCATAAGCTTACCTGTGGCCTTAAAGGTAAACGTTACCTCTGGCCTTAAAGGTAAACGTTTCTGTGGTCATGTGGCCAGCATGACTATACGCTGAGGCACACAGGATGCTGTTTACCTTCCCACCAAAGTGGTCCCTATTTATCTACTCGCATTTTTACGTGCTTTCAAACTGCTAGGTTGGCAGGAGCTGGAACAAGCAATGGGGGCGTACACTGTCCCAGGGTCTCGAACTGCCAACCTTCCAGTCAGCAAGCTCAACAGCTCAGTGGTTTAAGCCGCACTGCCACCATGTCCCGTACGGTGGCCTTAGACGTCACTTAAAAATAAAGTCTCTAGCCCCAGCGGCGTCATGCTACCGGTATGCTGGGCGGGAGGAACGGATAAGCAGCAGCCCGCAGGGGCGGGGAAGACGGCAAAACGGAGCGTGACGCAACGGGCAGGCTGCCGCTCACCCGTTCCTCCCGCCCAGCATACCGGTAGCATGACGCCGCTGTCTAGCCCAATAGTTCTCAAACAGTGGGTCAAGACCCAGTTTTTGGTGGTATGTGAAACCGACAGTATGGATTAGGCAATGTGCATCAAGGGACGTGGTGACGCAGCGGGTTAAACCACTGCTGCTGGGCTTTCTGACCGGAAGGTTGGGAGTTCAAGACTGCGCAACGGAGTGAGCTCCCGTCGCTTGTCCCAGCTCCTGCCAACCTAGCAGTTCAAAAGCACCTAAATGCAAGTAGATAAATAGGGACCACTTCGATGGGAAGGTAACGGTGTTCCGTGCATTACAACGTAGAGTCATGCCGGCCACATGACCACGGAAGCTTGTCCTCAGACAAACGCCGGCTCTTCAGCTTAGAAACGGAGATGAGCAGCGCCCCCTACAGTCGGTCATGTCTAGACCATTCGGTCGTGGGGAAACCTTTACCTTTACCTATGTGCATCAAAGGTTAAACAACCTGCTCCTTGGCAAGGGAGAGCACTGCTGCCCAATCACCATATAATCACAGCGATGTGAGCAACTGGTAAAGTGAAACTTTTTTTTTAGGTGGGTCCTGCGCTGTATCCAGTGTAGTATTCCAGGAGGTTGGAGCTTCCCTGGCGCAAGGGCACAAACAGCAGGTGCGGATCCGAGGAGACCGAACGGCCTGACTCGGAGCCCCGCGGCCCCTGGGGAGCAGGGCTTTAGGCTTGCAAAGTTCCATCTTGTTTCTCATGCTGTTCATCTATGCACAAAACCACCAATGGTGGCTATCCACAGGTTTGGGGCATAGACCCATCCGTGTCATGTTCCAACTCCTTTCCACCAGTTCCCAGGAGGCTGCGGAAGTCCTAAAATCAGCAGTGCGGACAACAAGACAGAGACGTTGCCAGTGATGTCATGCAGGGGAACGCGGGGGAACTCAGTTCCACTAGTTAAAATTAGGGCTGACTCCGCCCACTTCACTCTCCCTCCTCCCCCTTCCCAATTCCTCTGCAAAGAGCTTTTCTTCTTGGTTGGCCGGCACTCAGAGGGTTAAAGGGAGCGACTCCGGATTCCTAGGGGGGTGAAGGCAGTGATGTCATTCAGGGGGAATGGACCAGAACAGGCGTTCCGGATCCTAACGGGCTGGTTCCGGGTTCCCGACAAGTGCCAATCAAAAGTGAGTTCCTGTTCCTAAATCATTTGAATGACACCACTGGACGTTGGTATAACAATTGATCTGGGCTAGATGTACAATTTGTTTCGGATGGGTCATCTCACTCCCCCCCACCCCGAATAATCATTTTCACACCTTTTTTAAAAAAAGCAAAAATTAGAATTGGGTTTCGGCTTAAAAGTGCATCTGAATCAGGCACCACGTTTTGGTAGGTTCCTAGGCTCCAAGCCTGCCATAAGCCTGCCCCGCACCCTGGACCGGCATGCCTACCGGCTCACCCACCACCCACCCAGAAACGCCCACCCCTGCCCACTCCCTCCCACCTGGCCCCCCATGTCTCTGCGCCAGCAGTGCAGGCAGCGCCCGCCTCCGTGCGATAGCCATCTCGGCACCCCCGCCTCTGCACTAATAGCATAGTGTCGACGCTACCATGTAGCATCGATGCTATCGGGCGCTTGGGATTGCACCCTGAGTCTTCAAAGGCCACCTACGTGTTTGATACAAGTCAGACTTTGAGGTGACAAAGGCATTCATGCATCCCTTAAGACCTGAATTCAAAGAGTTTTTGCAACTTTTGTTGTTGTTCAGTCGCTAAGTTGTATCCGACTCTTCGCGACCCCATGAACCACAGCACGCCAGGCCTCCCTGTCCTCCACTAGCTTCCTGAGTTCACCCAATTTCATGTTCATTGTTTCAGTGACACTGTCTAACCATCTCATCCTCTGCCGCCCCCTTCTCCTTTTGCCTTCCATCTTTCCCAGCATGAGGGTCTTTTCTGAAGAGTCCTCTCTTCTCATGAGGTGGCCAAAGTACTTCAGCTTCAGGATTTGTCCTTCCAGGGAGCAATCAGGCTTGACTTCCTGTAGGATTGACCGATTGGATCTCCTTGCAGTCCACGGGACTCTTAAGAGTCTTCTCCAACACCATAATTCAAAAGCATTTGCAACTTTATCCCTAGATAAAGTGAAAAACATTCTTCTCCACTTCTGCAATTTGTTTTTCCTTCTATTCCTTTTTTGCTTTTCTCGTTCCAAATCCCTTCTCACCTTCTGTAGCTTGGGGCCACTTCCTCAGTAATATCCTTTTTCTCTCCTCAAGATTTTGGCTACCAATCATTGTCCAACCCCCCCCTCCACATTTCAAAGAGAGCCATGTTGCTTTTGTAAGAGAAGCAAATGAAAACTTCCATGTTTAATTCCTACCATGTGCCAAAATTCCACACACCTCACCGTCAGTGAGGACAAGGTACGGTTTTTCTTGGGGAAAAAAATGCACAAAAAATGTGACATCTCAGGTATCGTCTTCCAGTAGGAGGTAGCAATCAAGAAGTCTGCCTGGAAGAGTTCATGGTCAGTTATTGTTGCAAGGACAATATATTCTGTGGGAGTTAAATCAGGCTGATGGCTTTTAACAGGTCAAACAACTGATTGCGTTTTGCAGCCCAGTTTTTCCCTGTCATTAGTTACAAGACTGCATGGTTTTAAAAAAGTCCGTTAGTTATCTATGAATGAAGATAACCTTGCATTAATCATAATGCGAAGCTCAGGGCTGTCTCAGTTTGACTTATTGTCATATTCTATGGTTTAAAAAAAGCGTCAGAAATACCTCTTTAACCTTTGTTACTCTCCACCTATTCTCCCGACCTAAAAGTAGAGTTATTTTAAAGAATAGGCCTGAAAGAGTAGGAACAGTTGCAATAGGAGAGAAGCACTGCGGAGAACTTATGCAAAACTCAGTTTTGCACAGACTGCATATAGATTTTTTTTTAAAAAAAGGAAAAATACTGAAGACTATCGAGATAGAGATATGATTTGGGCATAGGAAAATACTATACAGGTGGAACCTTTTTATCTGCAAGGTTTCCGTTCCGTGAACCTTCGTAGATGCCCAAAAACATTTTAAATAAAATTCCTTTTTTTTAAAAGTGCCATTAATTAGCAGTCAGCATTTTTTTAAAAGCTTCTCTTACCATGGCAACGAAGCAGCTGGCACTCTCCAGGGGTTTAGAGCAGATTAGTATCCATTTGCTCTGAGATAAGACCTCTTTCTTTTGCCCTGGAGTGAGGTGAAAAAATGCAAACAGAAGTGATTAATCACACTTCCTGGGTTGAGGGAGGAGGTCTTATCTCAGAGCCTCGATACCTGTTTTTTGATATCTGGACCTGTACGATACATTTGTTTGCAGATGTGTTTGCCACTTTCACGCTGTTCATTGTTAGGTGCACACTTCAACATCTGGTAATGTGTGCAGTGGCCCTGCATGATTGAAACAAATACGAACCAAATCCGAAACCAAAGAGAAGGGAAAAATATGAAGATAAAAAGGACAAGGGTGGCATGGCCACATATTTATCTTGGAAGAACATGTATTTTTGCCAATTTGCTATAGAGCCATTTTCATGTGCTGTGTAGTATCTCCAGAACAATGTCACCTATAGAAGAAGAAATTTTGGAAGGTGCAACTTTTTAAACCCTACTGTGTTGAGCTTCCAAAATTCTCTCATCTATATAATGGTTATAGGCACTCTCTCCTCCATTGTCTCCAGAGTTACCCTTCCATGTTGTGGTCATTTCTCTGGCTGCACAGCACATGCCTTTGAACTTATGGTGATAGCTACAACCAGCGATGGGATCTACAAATGAACAAGGGGAACGCTGGGCAGGACGTAGGCGGGACTTCCGCTTGAGTGGCATCCCGTCCGTAGCATTCTGCGCCGCAGGGGAAAGGTGAGGGTTGCGCCAGGTGCCTGGGCGAGCAGCGGGGGGGGCGCTAACTGGGGGCAGCCCCCCCAAGGCCAGGACAGCTGCGGAACACTACAGACGGGCAGCCAATCATGCGGAAGCCCTGTGTAAGTCCCGCCCAGTGTTCCCCTTGTTCATTTGTAGATCCCATCGCTGGCTACAACTCATGTTAGGCAGAATCTCACGTTGTTATTGCTCTTACCAACTGACTTCCCACTCTCTCACCATGGGATGTCAGTGACTCCTCTCTCTCACTGAACGTTATCACAACTTGTTCCAAGCAAATGATAGGTGGTTTTGCAGAGTGTTATCAAAACCACCTCAGCAGGTAGCTATGCATCCCTGTTAGGGAGACTCCGAACACCAGAGAGATGTCTAGAACCCAATTTACACAATGTGTGTATGAAATCTAGCAACTTCGGATGAAAGAGTTAACCCTTTCACACATCTCTCCTTTAGAATTGACACAACAGAACTGATAGTGTAAAGAATATCAGTTGAATGAAGAACAACTCAAGGTAGACTGGTTTTGGGAGAGGGCACCAATGAAAAAGTGATCCATGTTGGGCAAAAATAGATCCATTTGATTTCAGCGATAAATGACACTGGCATCAAGAACGGCTTAATTCTTTTCCCCTAAGGAACAAATACTTGTCAGGTCTGTTTTTTTTAAGTGTTCAATATCCAAAAGCTGAGAGCTCTCAAACTTTTTAGCACTGGGACCAGTGATGTCATGCTGGGGGTATGCGGGGGTACGTGAGTACCGGTTTCAAGGATTATGGCTAGCCCCGCCCATTCGCCCGCACACTCGTCGACTCCGCCCCCTGCAACGTTTGAATTTCCTGCACGTTTGAGTTGCCTGCATGTTCTCAGAGCCAGGCAGGCAGGCAGGCAGGCAGCGAGCGGAGCCTTTCCTTTCCTTGCCACTGAAAAATGAGTTGCTCTGGGGTTTTGGAACTGTTGGGTCTCTTTAACATGATGCCAGGCCTCCTTAACATGTTCTGGGGGTGCTGTGGAATACTGTTGCAACTGTTGGGTCAGTTTAAAATGGTCTGAGGCCTCAGAAAGGGCTTTTTCATGTCACTTCCTGCCACGACATCACTTCCGGCTTATGACGTCACTTCTGGTGGGCGGGTCCCGACACGTGCCAATCAAAAGTGAGTACCTGTTCTTAAATCATTTAGATGACAACCACTGACTGGGACTCACTTTTTAGAATGTCACTCAAGGCAGGACCCATCAGAAGAGAGGTCATTAACCTGGAAGTGATACAATGGCTGGGCCATCATTGTGACATAATCAAATGCCACTCCTGGAATGCAAACTGGCATTTTTGGACTGTAGCAATTATACAACCATGAAACATCCCTGACAGAAAACAAGATTCGGACAAAGTATTATGTAAAATATTAAACTTAAAACACTTTTTTAATAAAAAAAAACCTCTTGAAATTTCAAACTGTTAACGCTTACAAAAGCAATATAGCAAGAGTAAGCAGAAGATTTAGTCGAGAGGGTTAATGCCTCCATTTGCCTGAAGATAAGAGCTGAAGATCTGAAGGTCGCCAGTTCAGGACAGCCGGAAGTCTCTGTGAGCGGCAGACCTCGTTAATTGAGACTGATTAACAGCTGAGCTTCGGCTGCCTTGTGTGAGGGGGAGTTGTGCCGAAGTTCAGCCGCTTCTCTGGTGGGAGCAGGGAAGGCGTTTATCAGCCAGCAAGAAGACAAACGGGTGGCCAGAAAGAAGGACTAAATCCAGAAAGATCCATCTGTATGTGTGTAGTTCTTGGAAGATAGAACATTTCTGTATAAATTGTAAAAACCTTCGGGTTTCTGAATAAAGTCTGCCCATGTAAACCACCTTGAGTTACAGTCACTAGAGAAATCTGGTGACCTATGAAAGGCGGTATATAAATCCAAGTATTCTTATTATTATTATTAAGATCTGCAGCTTTCAAAATGGCTGCTCCCTGCTTTCCGCGACCCACCTGACATCAGATTGCAACCCACCAAGTGAGTCCCGACCCACAGTTTGAGAAATACTGTTCTACTGGAAACAATAAAAAAATTGGACACAAGGTGCTTAAAGTTTATTGATAACTTCCTGCATTTCTGACCCACTTTATCTGAACATCTTAAAATTCAACTTGTAAAAAGTGCTCTGCTATTATCCTTCCATGTGGGCTACAAAAGGTTGGGAAATCTATAGATGTTCAAGGCCACTCATGCAGAAATTAAATATTTTACTACAAGGGTATCTTGTGTTTAGAAATTTGCTGACATTTAATTCTCGATCCGTTTGGATCCATACAAAATGACTTGCCCATGGAAAATGTAAGTAAATGTTTTACAAATTGTCTTTTTGAATATTTTGTGAATTCTATTAATAGATTCGATTATAGGTATTTTCTGCTCCACAATGTTTTAGATGTTGTTGGACTTTTTCATCAAGGAAAAACCATGTTGTAAAGACTAATCCTCTTAAGGGATTCTTTAGTTTGTCTCAACAAAAACAATAAGAGGAGATAGGTGTACTTTTTTCCCCCTAGTAATACATATGAAAGCTCATGTATATTAATTATGGCTATTAATTTAAGTTGGGCAAAGGGATTAATTATAATGCTGTTTTTGTGAAGCAACCTATCTTAATTATATACTCTGTACTAATGCTGAAAAAAATAAATCTAACCAATCTTCCTGCTTTGCTGTTGTGAGAGGGAAAAAATGGTACACATTTCATTGGTTGAATCACAGTCTCATGTCATTCTAAACCACATTAAGAATCAGTTGAACTTAAGGAGTGGGTGTTGAACTGTCAGGTTTAGAAAGAGGAGAAAAACTTGAGACAAGGTTTTGGAACTTACAAATTCAGATGGAAAGATTTAATCAGCCACTTTCCATGTGCTTCACTGACGACGTGAAGTTCTGTCTGTCATATACAGATACAGTGGTGAATGTCTGATATGTGTTTCCTAGCTCTGCCTAATTGGAGCACTGCCGCTCCCAGAATCAGAATAGGCAATTAGTTCCCTGGACAACAACCAGATCTGGATCCAAATTGCTGGATCAGGAGGTCATGTTATATCATGTGAATAATCTGTAGTTTAGATACTGCAGTTCCTGCAATATTATGTGTTATCATTTTATGTTTAATGCAGCCTTAGATATGATTTGGAATTGTAAATTAAGAATTTACTAGAACTCGTGCTAATTGACACTGAAGTCAAAACTGGGAAAAAATGTATATATTGCAGTAAGGAGGAGAAATTGTTCTCCCAAATATACCTAAAGGATATGATTATTTCAGAGTTTCTCTTGAGTAATCCCCTTCTAAAAAAAATGACAGGTGTGTAAAAGACTACAGCTAAGTTATTGGGCTGTTCCCATTCATTTCAGTGGGATTTTCATAAAACAACTTCCCAGTGGATTTTTCCCAAAGGGTGCTGAAATAAATGGCCTGTCACTCCTGGACAGCTTTTGCAAGATGTTTTTCTTCTTCTTCATTTTCAGTAGGGTGGAGAGCGAGTAAGCACTAGAGTCGTATGGTGTCTTTCTAAAAATTATTAATCTGAAATTTTCTATTATGAAAAGAATTTTCAGACTTTATTGTAACTTCACTTTATTCTCCTTGAAATCTAGTCAGGTTCTCTGAAGTGCAGAATTACATTCTCTTAGAGCGCAATCCTAAACTGGAGTTAGGCTGGCATAAACTAAGCCAGCAAAGTTTGGCCAGCAAAAGGGCTACCATAAAGTGTGTTTGGACTACTCTCGGAGTCCGGGAGGATGGCTCACATCTGTGTGCTGGCCTCTCTGACTCCAAGAGTGGTCCAAACATATTTTACGGTGTCCCTTGTGCTGGCCAAACTTTGCTGGCTTAGTTTATGCTGGCCTAATTCAGTTTAGGCTTGCACCCTAAATTGCAAAATTATAATAGTTCATAGCTGATGGAGAGGTTAGTTCTTTCTCATTTTACTCTGGACAGATAAACTAAGATTATATTTTAATATGGACTTTGTAACCATCATATACCCTGTACTTTTTAAGTGGTGAAATGATTTGACTTCAAACATTCTGAAGTTTCAGTGTTGTCTCAAAGACAACTATACTCCATATGCTTTTCATTTGAGTGCTTACAGTTTAAGCAATACTTTGAAACCCCCTATGAAGGATGATTTCCTTTCCTCTGGGACAGGAGTCTCTAAACCCTGGCCCAATGGCCAAATCAGCTCTCTGGAAGATTTTTATCCAGCCCTTTGGAGGTGGAGTATAGGAACCTGCTAAGAGGAAGGGGTGTAATGGAAAATGCGGAAGATTATCCCAAGGAGATAGGGAATGGTATCAGCTGCGGCCCCTTGTCTATGTCAGCCAGGAATTATAGGGTTACACCCAGAGCCTTTGCTTGCAGCCAGTTCACAGCTGCAGCCTAGTAAGGTGATGAGGACTTGGGGAATAAAAGTGGAATCTTGATTGTCAGATGGGTGTGGGTGGAGAGGTGGGAAAGGCTTGTGGAGAGAAGAGTAGAAGGCAGGAAGGAGGGAGTTTGAAAAGTGTGACTAACCGACTGACTGATTGCATGAAAGATACTTGAGGCTGCTGGGACTGTGATAGCTGTTGTGATAGCTGTTGGAACTAAGGTTGCTACTGGAGACTGTGGGGAATTATCATGTGGCTGCCTCACCTCTAGAGCCACCAACTGGAGGAGGAAGGAGGACCTATGTGGATCTCCTGGCTGGTTTTCACAGCTCCCCAGGGAGCCACTGCTTAGAAGAGAAGAATGAACATATCAAGCAAATGGTATTATGCGGCTGCTTGAAGTGTCTTCAGCCATTGCTAAAACTGCAAGCCCTTTGTTAAGCTGTCCAACTTGCTATTCCTTTCTCCTTCAATCCCTGCTTCTTATCTGTGAATGCTCTCTTCTTTAAAGTGACATGCTCTTCTCGTAACACTGTGCAGTCACTCAGTACATGGAGCAGTACAATGCAATGCCACTTGATAACATCACTTGTCCTTTGTATGTTGAGGTGAAGGTGTTGGGCTGCAGTGTACAGTGTGCATGATGATATATGCATTAACTCTTCTTGCTGAACTGAAACGTGACTGCACCAGGATCCTGATTTCGTGGAGGGTGTACCTGTGTATTTCTGTAAAAATCAACGATGTGGTGTGGGGGTAGAAGATGAGGCAAAACTGGGCAAGAGGTGTGGACTGATGGTTGAGCTGCTGGTACTGCCTGAAGCTATGCAGGAGAATCTGTGGTCTATTTTGGGATGGGAGCCAGAACGCCAGGTTGTGACAAGCTGCAGTACCTGTTGTGGCAGGACGGGGTCACTGTGGAGCTGATTAGCCAGTGTGGGAATGCTGTGAGAAGGCAAAAGAACGGAGTCCAACCTTGAGGACCTGCCCAGGCTGGACTTATGATTGCCTGCTGAAGCTCGATGGCACATGGCCAGAGGAGAGAACCACACTGTGAAGGCTACATCTGGGACTAAGCATTCTGTGAATCGCAGAATACTGTATATTTTTTAAAATACCATTGAAAAATGGTGGTTTAGACTAGCCTGCCCATTAAGCCGCCTTGGGCATTTGCTTCGGCATGGGAAAGGCGGGGTATAAATTCTTCAAAATAAATAAAAAAATTGAACTGTTTGCAGGATCACAGCCACCATAACGATGGTGGCGTCACTTTTCAAAGAACTCCAGCGGGGCAGTTCTGCCTCACCTTCTTACCCCCACACTGCACACCACTGGTAAAAACCAATTTCTCACATTGATCCCAGTGCATGAAAGCCAGGAGTGGGGGTGGGCAGCCAGCACAACTCTACTTTCCGTCCACACACAAAATGAAAGGCTAAAAGGCATAAGAGGATTATAGAGCAGATGGTGGTATAGGACGCTATATTATGATTTGGTGGATGAGAGGCCTCCCTCCTTTGGGCAGCCCAATCCTGAACTGCCTAACCAGCAGCGAGGCAGCTGCTGGAATCTCCCCAGAAGAATCTCTCCTCTCAGTTCATCCCCTTCCCCTAGGGAAAGCCCCGTAACCCACCATGAGGCTCCTTGGCTGGTCGTCGGCTATTTTGCCAGTGGTGAATTAAGTAGCTGTGTTGGGCTGCCTGAACCACTGCTGGGTCCCACCCCCACGTGGCCCGCTCCTCCCCTCCCCTTGCCCAGTTCCTCCCACTCCCTGCCTCCCCCTGCCCCCAAAGGGCTTACCGGCTGTGGAGGTTGCTGGAGCGCTGGCTGGCCAGCCGCTCACATTGGAGACTGACTGGTGCTGAATGAGCAATGACCCAGCGCATGCATGCATGTGTTGCGAATGTGCTTCATGGCAGATTCGCGACATTTTCGCCAATAAGGGACTTCAGGATTGGGGCCTAAACGTTGTTTGCAGGGTCAAGAGATCACAGTCATGGGTGCGGCCAATTCATAACACACAGCACCCCAGATTATTTGAGCTGCTGGTTGTATTGGAAAAGGCAGGAGATACCCCGAGGAGATAGGGAATAGTATCAGCCCCTTGTCCCAGATTACCCAGGAAGTACAGGGTTAATCCCAGAGTTTCTGCAAGCCTCAAGAGCCCAGCTGCAGGCTGATGAGGGCCCTGGCTAGGCAGGGATTAGCACAGGTGCAGATGGGTGTGGCTGATGAGCTAGAGCCTGCCCAGCAACAGACACCGATGGGCCTGCCTCAGTATAAAGTGGGAGGCAGGAGCTGCGGTAAGGAACGTGGGTAGGTGCTGGAGGAGGGCACCAGGTAGGTGCTGGATGGATTGTTAAAGGAAGGGTGATTAGCACCAGGTAGGTGCTGGACAGAAGCACCAGGTAGGGGCTGGCTGGATGGACTGACTGTTAAAGGACTGGATAAGTTAAGGTAATTGTGGGGAGTAACCGTGGGGAACTGTTGCATGGCTGCCACGCCCCTGGAGCCACCACGTGGAGGCGGCAGTTGTGGCTCAGGCAAGCTGACTGCCTGTTGTTTGTTGGTGGGGTTTGTTGGTGCTAAATTAGGGTATCTTGAGCTAAGCCGGTGATGAGGGCAGTCTGGAGGAGGCTGGCCAGCCGGTGATCCCAAGCAAAGCTGCTGGAAGAGAGGAGGCCCAGTGGGTGAAGGAGCCCCCTCCCTCTTTCCTATCTCTGAGGCTGCTCTGGAGGGGAAACCAGTTAGCCTAATGTGGGCATCGGGGCCCTTGGGGAGGCCCGGCAGGGAGTTTTTGGCAGAACACTGGTTGAGGGCCAAAGCTCTGAACATCAACTCATTAACTTGGAGAGCTACACACAGCTCATAGCTTGAAAGGCAGCAAGCCTATGAAACATTTAACCCCATGAAGGGCATAAAGCAACCAGAATGGAATGCAATTATCACCCACTCTTGATTTATTGGCCCTTCACAAATTAGCACCAGCCAATCAGCATAGCTGATAAATAAGTGTTGGGGTGTTTATTTAAGTACATATAGTATGTTGAGGAAAAAAAAAACCTGTGTATGGTCAACAGCTTGATCGTCGGGATTTTTGTTGGCAGAGTTACTTGAGAATCGATGTCTGGAAAAAGATTTCCTTTTTAATGCGTCCCTAGTTGCAAAATGGTGAATATGTATATATTCTGACCAAGCAGATTATAACGTTTTTCATAGTGAGGGGCAAAAGTGGGTTGAATATATTTCTTTAATATCTTGCCCATCACCAGAACCCAGTAACGCCAGATGGCTGTACTTTATAGCCAATGTTTTAAAAGAAGAAAAGAAAAAAGAGAAGCATTGTAATGACAGTTTAATCACGCACGCGAGTATTTTGGATTAGAAGAAATGTCTACGGCACCGCTCACCTGCAAACAGTGAATTGCCTCGTGCCCGAAACAAGGAGCCATTGTGCCTGCTTTCCTGGAATTATGAGTTGGGCCTTTGACACAGTAGAATTGGAAGGAGCCTTGAAAGCGGCACACAATGAAGGCATAGAAGGGCCATACACACTACATAATAACCCACAAATACATCGATATTATTTGAACAGCAAATGCATTTAAGCGGAGCTTGACACGTCAAGTGAAGAGATCAAACTGAGGAAGTGTTCGGCGGGCAGATAAGGTTTCATTAAAATGCTTCCATCTCCTGCCAGGATAAATGTTTAGAAAGGTTGAAGACAACTGTACAAGTGTTGTAACACTTGAATCAACGTCAGGCTTGCAGGTGGACATTGTGATCATTGGTATAAATCTTGGGGCAAATTCCCAGAGATCAGGATCCATGCAGAAGAAGGCAGGGCCCATCTGTCTAATCCATGAGACCACAACACATATTTAAACTCAGTGGATTGAATGAGGGAACAATCCTACACTGAGTTAGGCCGGCATAAACTACGCCAGCAAAGTTTAGCCAGCACAAGGCCACCATAAAGTATGTATGGACTACTCTTGAAGTCAGAGGGGCCAGCACACAGACATGAGCCATCCTCCCTGACTCTGAGAGTGGTTCAAACACCACTCCCTTGTATCTGACGTTCTGAGGTAAATCTTTGAGGTAAAATTCTGAGGTAAATATGAGATAAATAAAGCAAAGCTTGGCCGGCACAAGGGCCACTGTAAAGTATGTTTGGACCACTCTCGGAGTCAGAGAGGCCAGCACACAGTCTTGTGCCATCCTCCCTGACTCCGAGAGTGGTCCAAACACGCTTTACGGTGTCCCTTGTGCTGGCCAAACTTTGCTGGCTTAGTTTATGCCGGCCTAACTCCAGGTTAGGATTGTGAGCTGAGACTGCTGTGCTTCCTAAACTGTCCGGGTCTTGGCCAGACGGCAAGACTCACCTTGAATGTTCAACAGGGCACTGGTTCCTCTCTCCTCTGGCACGCCAATAGGGCTGGAAGTGGCAGCTACTTTGCACGGCCTCCTGGGATGACTTCTAGCCCCAACACTGAAGGCCGTCGGTCTACTCCCTCTAGACGCGCATCAAACTCTGCCTGGGTGACGGTGAGTCGGAGGATCTAGTGCAGTGGTGGGATTCAAATAAATTAACAACCGGCTCTATGCCCTTCAGGGCGGCCACTGCCTGTCTTCCCTCTCCCAACCTAAAATTAGCAACCGGTTCTGCAGAATAGGTGAGAACTGGCTGAATCCCACCACTGGTCTAGTGCCGCAGTTGACCCTCAACAGCAGAGGAGAATGGAAGGCAGATGGGTGCCAGGACACGAGAGGTGGGGGAAATGGGATGGGGGCCCAGTTTGCTGTAGGGGAAGTGACACCCCAGCAAAGAGTTCGGTAGGCCATGGATGAAGCTCAGAGGTATGGTGAGGCTGAGGAGAACACGTTCCTGTGAGCAATTCCTTGACAGGCAGGGAGGACAATGCAGGGTGCCTGAAACCCCGACCCTAGTCTGAGGCCTTGACCTCCTGAGCTGGACTCCCCATAGGGGCCTTCCAAGGCCTATGCCAGGGATCAGTGTGGCTGCCTGTCTGTGGTGCCACTCTGGCAGCTCCTTCATTCAAGCCACCCTCAGGTGGCACACTCCCTATTGACCCGCTGGATACAAGCTTACCTGGACGTAATTACCAATGACGTACGGTGAGTAAACATGCAACAAATTGCATTGCATGACTGAAACATGAAGCATAACATCCAGGAACTATAATTGAGAGAGCAATTCTAACTTGGAGTTAGGCCGGCACAGTTAGGCCAGCAAAGTTTGGCTGGCACAAGAGGCACTGTAAAGTATGTTTGGACCTCTTTCGGAGTCAGAGAGGCCAACACAGAGACATGCGCTGTCCTCCCTAACTCTGAAAGTGGTCCAAATGCGCTTTACGGTGTCCCTTGTGCCAGCCAAACTTGGCTTTCCTAAGCGTGCCAGCCTAACTCCAGGTTAGGATTTGCGCTGAGAGCTATTACCCAGGGCACAATCCTGGAGTTAGGCTGACACAAGGGCCACCGTGAAGTATGTTTGGACCACTCTTAGAGTCACAGAGGCCAGCACACAGTCTTGTGCCATCCTCCGTTACTCTGAAAGTGGTCCAAACATACTTTACGGTGGCCCTTGTGCCAGCCAAAATTAGCTGGCCTTACTATGCCAGCCTAATTCCAGGTTAGGGTTGTGCCCAGTGGCGTCATGCAGCCGGAACGCTGGGCGGGAGGAACGGGTGAGCGGCAGCCTGCCTGTTGCATACCGCTCCGTTTTGCCGTCTTCCCCACCCCCGCGGAAGATGGCGAAACGGAGCGGTACACAACGGGCAGGCTGCTGCTCACCCGTTCCTCCTGCCCAGCGTTCTGGCTGCATGACGCCGCTGGTTGCACCCCAAGGCAATGGATCTAGAATTGGGGCTGCAGGAGAACAAGGCCAAAAAGCAATGGCCCATGACACGTCCATCTTTCACACGCACTCACACACACACACCTGGTTTGTGAAAAATGATTGAAAAGGAAATGGGCACCAGGCGAAGTACCATGTCTCATACAGTAGCTGGTTGTTGGGTGCCCCTGGGTTGTTAGTAATCATCACCTAGTAATTTGCATTGTGCTTGCTACTGCATAGCACTTATATAATTTATTTCTTCAGACATGAGTATGAATCTTCATCATACAAATAGGATGCGCCTTTCAATGGCATAGAGTTAGACACAAGCTCGGCTGGTGTGACAAATATGCAATCATCATTAAGGAGGTATTTATTTTGCTAGTAACTTAGCAGGAGATACTCGTTCACTTGTCAATTTAAGTTTAATTGCACAGAAATCTCCAAGTGGGCCTTAAGTTAGAAGACACAAACCCCAAGGCACTGAAAAAAGCTTTTGGATACAAAAAGATAAATTGCATAGTCTGGGGCTCATCTCATAAACACTCCTAAGACAATACACCTTCTTTGAAACATAAATACAGCCTATCCTCTTTATATGCAAACTCCATCTGCGAGGGGCAGAATTGCTGCCTACTTCATTATTTGCTTCTCTGTCCACATTATCCACTATGCAGAGACTTGCAGAAAGCTGTAGGATTCTTAATGATGCCTGCGACCAGTGCAGACCCCTTTAAAATGGCTGGCAGAAGCATCCACCAGCCACGTTTAAGGGGTCTGCGCTGGCTGTGGGTGCCATTCTGAAGGTCCCTGCAGCCTCAGAAAGGTCTCTGCAGCATTCAGAGATCTTTTGGCACTTCCTGTGGATCTCTGCTAGATTCTTCCAATGGCAGATAAGGTACCTTTTGCACCTTACCCCATTGATCTCATAGGATCAATGGTTCATTATGAGCAAATATGCTATCACCTAACCCTAGCAGAACAGACATGGTGGCACTGCGGGTTACACCGCAGAGCTGTTGAGCTTGCTGACTGGAAGGTTGGCAGTTCGAGACCGCACGATGGAGTGAGCTCCCATCACTTGTCCCAGCTCCTGCCAACCTAGCAGTTCAAAAGCACCTAAAAATGCGAGTAGATAAATAGGGACCACTTTGGTGGGAAGGTAAAGGCGTTCTGTGCGCTACAGCGTATAGTCATGCCGGCCACATGACCACGGAAGCTTGTCCTCGGACAAACGCCGGCTCTTTGGCTTAGAAATGGAGATGAGTGCCGCCCCCTATAGTCGGTCACAATTAGACCATTCGGTTGTGGGGAAACCTTTACATTTTTAACCCTAGCAGATAATGAGGACTGACGGTATAAGTCAAAAAAATGCCTTCGATGGATGCAGTTCCTCCCACCATCTTTGTATACAACAAAGTCATTCAAAGAAGTGATGCTTTTGCAAGCCTGCTGGTTGAAGGAGAACGTTACTCGTTCTCACCACAGGAACTCACTGAGGCAGCAAAACTCTGGAGTGTTGTACGGTTCATGGAAATTGCAGGTTCTTGGAACAGAATCTTTGCTGCTCACTTCAGAAGCAATTAACTAGTTGCTCTACACCTGGAGCTTGTTAATGCTGGGAGAGGCCTTAAAGCTACAGTTCACATTTCACTCTAGTCTGGTAAGAAATCAAATAAAAGGGTGATTAAAAAAAAAGTCAGGTAATGCTTATTCCATATTTCTGGCAAAGAAAAATATTCAGTTGAAGCTGCTTGCTTCCTTTGGCTACAAAAATCCAATTTCCATCCTGAAGACTTCATGTCATGTGAGTATTTTATTTTCCCTACACAAATCTTTAAAATGGGAGAAAATAGTACAGTACGTGTATGAAATGATTGAATGTCCTTGTAATGCTTCACCTTTTACAGGCAGTGCAATTTCGGGATGTTTCTAAGATCTATCAGAAAGGCATTTGTAGCGATGGGCTTTTTTGTTTCTTTCTTTGGTTTTCTTTTATGTTAAATATTTATTATTTTAAAAGACAATTAGTTAAAAGTTATTTCTCAAAGACAAAACAGGATAGAAACAAAATGCATCACTGGTCCCAAGTCAACTCCTCCTTAGTTTCATAGTCTCTCATAATCTCCACCCACCCACCCCCCCTCAATGCACATTGAGCCTTTTGGAGAGGGCTCAAAACATAACTGTTTTGTCTGGCATTTGGATGATGGGTGGATGTTTGCCTCTGGAATAGTGCTGTACCTTGACTGCTCCCCTGGACAATAGTAAAGGTAAGGTGCCCTATGACCAAATGGTCTAGTCATGGCCGACTGTAGGGGTGGTGTTCATCTCCGTTTCTAAGCCCAAGAGCCGGTGTTTGTCCAAGGATGAGCTTCCATGGTTATGTGGCCGGCATGACTATACTCCATAGCACACGGAACACCATTACCGTCCCACTGAAGTGGTACCTATTTATCTACTCACATTTTTAGGTACTTTCAAACGGCTAGGTTGGCAGGAGCTGGGACAAGCGACGGGCGCTCATTCCATCATGCGGTCTTGAACTGCCAACCTTCCGGTTAGTAAGTTCAGCAACAGCAGTTTAACCCGCAGTGCCACCACGTCCCCTGGATAATACCCCCCCCCCCAACATGGCCTAATATGGCCAAAACCCATGGTGTTGGGTTTTGCCTTGTTTTAAATGTTTTTGTATGAGCGTGCACGTATGTTAATGATATAATTAATGTTTTAATGGTCTACAGGTGTGCCATTGGAATGTGGGTGATGGTCATTTATTAGTAGGGCCATTGGGGGATATGAACTCCCCACCGACAGTGCAGTGTGCCTTGTACATTGTCAAAAAAGTGGTGATGTGCTTTGACAATTTTAACACTTCATCAGTGTGCCCTGAGATGCAAAAGATTGGAAACCATTGCCATAGTTTGTTCATCATAGGCATTATACAAAAGGGTGGCATGTTTCTAATATACAAGACATGACAGAATGAGAAGCAGGGGCATAGCTGAAGAAGTGCAGGGGGGTGCAATTGCACCAGGCAAGAAGCTTTAGGGGGGCAACAAGCTGAGCTTGACACTAATAGCCAAAATTGTGAAGACCTCGGTATGTGTGAATGATACTATCATGTTATATATCATTGGAAAATGCCTGACTATCTCTCCCTGCTGACCCATGCCAATGAAAGGAGGGCCGTGTCACTTGCTTGTTGCAATGTATTTCCATCTGCGGTCCTGAAGGGTAGGTTTAGGGGTATCCCCTATAAGGACAGAATCTGTTCTTGTCCTATGGGGGTGGTTGAATCTCTGCCTCATTTACTTTTTTACTGTCCTCTGCATGTGGCTCCACGTAAAGCCTTCTATGCCTCTATTCCGCCACAGAGCCGCCAATCTTCGGATGAGGAGCGTTTAAAAACTCTTCTTATGTGATCGGATTTGAAATTATTAAAGCAGTTGGCTGTCTTTTTATGTGTCATAATGAAGTCCAATACTAGTAGTGAGCATTTGGAGGAGGACTCCTTTTAACAATATCTGTTGTTTTGTCTTTTTTTCTGTGTCTATGCCAATAAAGGTATCATATATATCATTGGAAAAGTAATTTAATGCAGAATGCAATGAAATGGATAGGAGTGTAATATCTTTACTCTATTAAAAGGTATGCCCCCCCCCCAAAAAAACAAAACTCCAGCTGCAAAAGCTGGTGGGAACTGCAAAACAGTCAGAATGCTGTACGCATTGAACTGACCCTCAAGGGTAAATTTAGTCGAGTGCAAGTCTGTGCTTCAGAATGCATAGAAACGAAGCCTCGTTCTTCAGAAGGAGAACCAGAATGGAGCCTTCTGAAGAATAAACAAGTGACTGATTCAAAGGTCCGTATTGCCAGGCTGCGAACATGCCGTAAAGCACGTTCATGATACCATGGAAGGAGGGAGCGCTGGTGTTGGGGGGCAGTAGTTAGCGCCCGAAGCTGAGCGAAGAAGGGCCACCAGCGCTCCAGCAGTGCTGGTGATGGGGGGGATGCTAAGTGTTGCAGGAGTTTGAGCTTCTGTGTAACGTGGCCACTCCCCCTCCCCTCCAGAGCCTCTCCAGTGCAGGGTCTCCAGTGCTGGTTCTCCGAGCCGCGAATGGCTCTGGAAGCAAAGGGGATGGGCGTGTTACACAGGAGCTCAGGCTCCCGCAACAGGATTTTTCCCCCTTGCAGAAATGCTACTGATCCTATAGGACGCACATTGAGGCAGCCCAGCACTTGGGGAGTCCTGAATGTCCCCTTCCCCTGAAGAGACCCCGGCTGCTGCCATGATGGATCCCACAGGATGCAGCAGTAGCCATGTTGCTATCGCTGCTCCTACGGGAGCCAGGGAGCTCAGGACTGAGCTGCCCAGTTGCAATCCTATCCACACTTTCCTGGGAGTAACTCCAGTGATTCTAATGTGCCCTACTTCCAAATTGACAGGCATTGGGCTCTGAGAGCGCAACCCTAAACTGGAGTTAGGCCGGCCTAAGATAAGCCAGCAAAGTTTGGCCAGCACAAGGGCCACCATAAAACACGTTTGGACCACTCTCGGAGTCAGGGAGGATGGCGCACGTCTGTGTGGTGGCCTCTCTGACTCAGAGAGTGGTCCAAACATACTTTACGGAGTCCCTTGTGCTGGCCAGACTTTGCTTTATTTATCTCATATTTACCTCAGAATTCTACCTCAAAAATTTACCTCAGAACAGCAGATACAAGGGAGTGGTGTTTGAACCACTCTCAGAGTCAGGGAGGATGGCTCACGTCCAGAGGCGTCATCCAGGCAGAATGGCCTGGTACGTCGTTCTGCTAGTTCTGCGGACGGGCCCGGGCCATGCCGCCTCTCCAGAGGATGGGCGAGCTGCTGCTGGGCCCGCCCTCCCTCCCTCGCGTCCCAAATCGCTCTGAAATGGAGCAATTTGGGCGCTGTGAGGCTTAGGGAGGCGTGGCAGCCCTCCGCCATAGGAGCGGAGGGCTGTCAATCATCCGGGCTGGCGTGCCCGGATGACATCACTGCTCACGTCTGTGTGCTGGCTTCTCTGACTCTGTGAGTGGTCCAAACATACTTTATGGTGTCCCTTGTGCTGGCCAAACTTTGCTGGCTTAGCTTAGGCCGGCCTCATTGTAGAATTGCGCCCCCAATTGCCTATTATCAATCAGAGACATTTTAGGCATGACATTTCTTGGTTTTTACGAACCATAGTGCAGGTTCTACCTTGGCATCTGTTGGGGTTCCGGGAATGGAACCCCCAAGAGTGCTGAAAAGTGTGGAGAATGAAGTCTGTGGTTGGATCTTGGGTTCTGAGGCATCTGGCAGATGCTTCCGGGCCCTCAACGTGAGTTTGGAACCCATGTTGGTTCAAACCTGCAAGTTCTAAGCCCACAGATGAGGAGGGGCTTCTGCACCCTAAAGATGCTTAAAGAAATATACAAATTGCCTTCTTCTCCAGTTTCCCAAGATGTAACCAAACAGAGCTGACTATCACGGCATCTTTTCTGGAAACGTATTTTAACAGTCTAGGTTAGCAGCTTCAGCGCCAATCTTTTTTCACAAAGCTTTTTGAGCTCTTTTCTTTCTTGTTTTTTTTTTATGTTGAAAGAACTTCTCTTCATTTTCGCCTGCAATTTTGGTCTCACATCAGGAAAGAAAAGGATGTGGTCTTTAGCTTTGAAGATTATTGCTTTCATTTTGTGTGCTGCACACAATGTTTTGCCATGATCTTCCACATCAAATATAGAGCAAAATTGTTTTAGTGCTTGGAGTGGGCACAGCCTCTTCAGGGTCCGAAGTGAATACACACTTTCAATATAAATGTATTATCCTTCAATATTAAGCTTAACTCTTCAGCAACCCATTTGTTCTTTTATTTGTCCCAGAAAGTTGTCATTGGTCAGAGCCAGCAACGTTGTACACCACTCTAATCCTGTTTTGATGATGATGAAGATGATGGTGATGATTATAGACCCATTGAAGTAAACGGACTTTACCTTGACTTTATTTCAACAAAACTGAAATATTTACAAAATATGTAGCGATAAATAATACACCCATTGATGTAAATTAGCTTTGCTTCACCAAAACAGAACGACATACCAAGTATATAACAACGTATTTTAGGGTGCAATCTTAACCTGGAGTTTGGCCAGCACAGTTAGACTAGCAAAGTTTGGCTGGCACAAGGTCCACCATAAAGCAGGTTTGGACCACTCTTGGAGTCAAAGGAGGATGGCGCATGTCTGTGTGCTGGCCTCTTTGACTCTGAGAGTGGTCCAAACATATTTTATGGTGTCCATTGAGCTGGCCAAACTTTGCTGGCCTAACTCCGCCAGCCTAACTCCAGGTTAGGATTGGGCTCTAAATGAGGCGCTTGGGAAATGGTCTAGCTATGGCTTTCAATAAAAAGGTAAAGGTTTCCCCACGACCGAATGGTCTAGTTGTGACCAACTGTAGGGGGTGGTGCTTATCTCTATTTCAAAGCCTGTAGAGCTGGCGTTTGTCCGAGGACAAGCTTCCGTGGTCATGTGGCCGGCATGACTCTATGCCATAACACACGGAATGCCGTTACCTTCCCACTGAAGTGGTCCCTATTTATCTACTTGCATTTTTAGGTGCTTTCGAACTGCTAGGTTGGCAGGAGCTGGGACAAGCCAGGGGAGCTCACTCTGCTGTGCAGTCTTGAACTCCCAACCTTCTGGTCAGAAAGCCCAGCAGCAGCAGTTTAACCCACTACGCCACCATGTATGGATTTGAATGCATCAGGGTAAATTGAAGAACCTAAACAACAGGCCAAGTCTATCAGCATTGAATAATTCTGTTGTTGTTTAAGTCACAACCCAAAGACTCCCTTGAGCTGGTGCAGGACCCTGTGCTGGCTCCCAAGTATTGCAAACGCATCTTCTGATATCCACCAGGGCAGAGGGAAAGGCTCCGTCCTTCCCAGCAATCCACTGGCAATTTGCGTTGCTGCAAAGCACGTTACTTTGCTTTTGCAGTAGCCAGCACTGGCAGAACAGGCATTCTGCTGGTGCTTCTTTTGATGAGGATTGGGCCATAAGTTGTGTCAGAGGTGGAGGAAGAGTATAGCCCGGGGTGGCGCGAGCTATGGGCGCCAGCAGCAGCGGGGCGCCATTGTGCGGAGTCCGCGGATGAACCCGCGCTATCTGGCCCATCCGCCGTCCCTGGTGTCTGTTCCACTCCAAAATGGAGCTATTCCGGGCACAGGGAGGCGTGGCTGGGTGACGCACAGGGGCGGGGCGACGTGCTGGGGGCGCAGTTTCGTCGCCCTGCCATGGGCGCACTCGGGGCTCCGTTCGTCCCTGAGTTGTGTTGCCAGACTTCATGGAAAGCTGGGTTTTAAAAAGGGATTTAAAGGAGGTGTGTGAAGAAACATTTGGGTGCATTTTGTATTACAAAAATGCAATGTTTGGCAAGGTTTGCATTCTATTCATAAAGGCTGTATCCCCCCTAAGGGCACAATCCTAACCCATTTTCCAGTACTTTTTCATTGTCCAATGGGGCATGTGCCGCATCCTGCAGTTAGGGGGCAGTCATGGACTCCTCCTCAAGGTAAGGGGATGTTTGTTCCCTTACCTAGGAGCTGCATTGCCCTTACCCCAGTGCTGGAAAGCTGGTGAGGATGGCGTCCTAAAGAAATGGAAAAAGAAATAGGTCACTTGTTCTAGGAAATCAAATTCATTTGAATCCTCAGGATAGCTCAGAGTGCAATTTACAAGCACTTACTCTGGAGTACTCCTACTAAAATCCCAATGAAGTCATTGTGATTGCACCACAATTATTCTGGAGTAATAGGTTGTGAATTGCAGCACCAGTGAAGAAGCAGCACATATTCGTCATTTCAAATCTCTACCAACCTTTCTCCCTCGTTGACTTGCAAGAGGGTCAGGAAATACCGATCCTTTGGTTTGCTTTGCACTTGCCGGTTCCAATTACTTCTGTTCTGTTCTGCTACCTTGACAAGGAACTGCACTGAACAATTCAGCTTTACAACAAAGATTTGCAGATGACAGAAGACAACATGTTCATTTTGATGGGGTGATTTTTGCAGAAAGCCTGTGAATTTGTCTCTGTTCATTTGTGCTTCTTAATGGTCATAATAATCATGGATGGACTTCAGTACTCTCTCATTTCTTGTCTCTCCAGTCAAGCATTGCATTTTGCAGACCTGTCACAAGAACTGATATGGTTTCCTTGTGTCTTCACTGGGAGACAGAGTTCTGTTGTTGTAACTGTTGTCGAGATTCTAAGGTAAAGGTAAAGGTTTCCCCACGACCGAATAGTCAAATCGTGACCAACTGTAGGGAGCAGAAGGAGAGTCCCTTTAGATTATCTAAGAGTGTGTATGGGAGAAGAGTGTTCCTTTAGGTAGGTTGGGCCTAAGTCATGAAGGGCCTTAAAGGTCAGGAAAAGGTAAAGGTTTCCCCGCGACCAAATGGTCTAGTTGACTGACCGACTGTAGGGGGTGGTGCTCATCTCCGTTTCTAAGCCAAAGAGCTGGCGTTTGTCCGAGGACAAGCTTCCGTGGTCATGTGGCCAGCATGAATATACGCCGAGGCGCTTGGAACTCCGTTACCTTCCCACAAAGTGGTCCCTATTTATCTACTTGCATTTTTAGGTGCTTTTGAACTGCTAGGTTGGCAGGAGCTGGGACAAGCGACGGGAGCTCACTCCGTCGCGTGGCCTTGAATTGCCAACCTTCTGGTCAACAAGCTCAGCTCAGTGGTTTAACCCGCAGCGCCACCACATCTCTTTAAAAGAAGCCGTTCATTAAAGACCAACAGCCCAATCCTGCACTGCCCAGCTCCAGAGGAGCAGCAGTGCCAAAATGGCTACCACTTCATCCTGTGGCAGCCAGGCAGAAGCTGGAGACTCCTCAGGAGAAGGGGACATTTGTTCTCTTCCCTCGGGGAAAGCCCCGCTGCCCGCAATGGGGGTCCATGGCTCACTGCCGGCTATTTTGCCAGCGATGAATCGAGTAGCCCCATGTCGGGCTGCCCAGGCAAGGTGAGGGGATAAGATCCGGCAATGGAAGCCACCCCTGGGACCCATTCCTTCGCTAGCCTGTTCCTCCCCTCCCTCTGCCCAGTCTCCCTGCCTACCCCCACCTCAAACAGGCTTAGCAGTGACTGGTGCTGCTGGAGTGCACTGGGACCCACTTTTTAGAATGGCACTCATGTCAGGACCCACTGGAAGTGATATCATTAACCTAAGTGATGTTGTGGCAGGAAGTGACAACATCAAGCAGGAAGTGCTGTCATTGTGACATAATAAAATGACATTCCTGAAATGCAAATTGTCATTCTTGGACTGCAGCAATTGTACAACCATGAAACTTCCCTGAGAGAAAGCAAGTTGAGGACAAAATATGATGTAAAAGCACTGAACTAAAAACAATTTTTTTAAAACAACAACAACAGCTCTCACTTGGAAATTCAAACTGTTAACACTCATAAAAGGAATATAGCAACAGTCAGGTCTACCATTTCCAAGATGGGTGCTCCCAACTTTCCATGACCCACCCATCAAGTGGGGCCCGGCCCACAGTTTGAATAATACTGCAATAGTTTGCTCACACTGCGGCCAGGCACTCACTGAGTGCCGCCACAGCATGAGTAGTAAGGTGTTGCGGACATAACATGCTTTACGACACGTTTGCTACACTTTTAGCCAGTGGTCAATAGGGCTCAGGATTGAGTCCTAAATATCTGTTGGCCTAACATTAGGATTTTATTTAGCCATCTGCCAATGGTATATAACTTTTCCTGAACACTTTAGCATCATACCACTTTTAATTAGGATATTGAGATATTATTAATAACGCTCCAAGCTATCAAGACATTCCATCATAACCTTATTGGCTGGTAAAGTCATTGCATTCTTTACAAAAGTTTTGACAAGCCATCAGGATTGTGTTTTTCCAGGTGGACTATTATATATAGCAACAAAAACATCACTAATTTCGAGGAAATATTGCTTTATTGCAAGGCTATAAACTATACATATTTTTACTAACCAGTGCAGTTGTGGTGATATATTCAGAGGCTTAAACAAACACATTCTGCAGTGTAAAATTTATTGTACACTCCTGTGTTGAATATAACTACAGTGCAGCACCAATGTCTGGGGAAATATGCAATGTGATATTTTAGAATGTATTCAGGTATGATTACAAGATTAGCCCTGGCCATATAAATTTCAACATGTGCTACATGGTTAGGCTCATGTTTGAGTGCATTCTAAAGCTAGGATCCAAAGATGTACATTACAAGTTATATCCTAAACCAGTGGTTCTCAAACATTTTAGCACCTGGACCCACTTTTCAGAATGATAATCTGTCTGGGACCCACCGGAAGTGATGTCATGGCAGGAAGTCTGAGGCCAAATGGCCTTTCCTGAGAATGCAGCATTAATTGGGTTGCTTCTCAGTCTCAATAATTGGGTCGCTTCTTTCCAATAGCAAAGTGAATCAGAAAGGGGGAAAAAGATATTTACTACCTTGCACAAGCAAAATAACCATGAGACAGAAATCCAAAATCCCTTTGGGTGCATGGAACAAGTTGTAGAATTCTTTGGGCCTGACCTAAATTTCCCACACACAGTTTCTTCTTCATAAACACCAAGTTGTGGGTGAGAACTTTGGATAGTAGACTGTTTTTATTCATATGGATATGAACGGCCAAGACTCTCTTTGGTTGTTAGCTATAAATAGTTTGGTGGGGTCTATACCCTATTCCTGGCAGGCATTATTACCATCTTAGCCAAAAATCCTAAATTTTCTATTCAATAACTGGTTGCAGCTGTTGCTTGAAGAAGTATCTCTCCTATTTTTCTCAGGAACTTTACTAGTATTGGATTATTTTGTTAGTATACCTGCAATGTTGAAAGGGGGAAAAGACCTCTGCATTTGTTGATGCATTGATCGGGAGTGCAATCCTAAACTGGAGTTAGGCTGGCACAGTTAGGCTGGCACAAGGGCCACCATAAAGTGTGTTTGGACCACACTCAGAGTCAGGGAGGATGGCACACGTCTGTGTGCTGGCCTCTCTGACTCCGAGAGTGGTCCAATCATATTTTACGGTGTCCCTTTTGCTGGCCAGACTTTGCTTTATTTATCTCATATTTACCTCAGAATTTTACCTCAAAAATTTACCTCAGAACGCCAGATACAAGGGAGTGGTGTTTGAACCACTCTCAGAGTCAGGGAGGATGGCGCACGTCTGTGTGCTGGCCTCTCTGACTCCGAGAGTGGTCCAAACATACTTTACGGTGTTCCTTGTGCCAGCTAAACTTTGCTAGCCTAACTGTGTTGTCCTAACTCCAGGTTAGGATTGTGCCCTGGATCACTCCAGGATCGTTCTCACAGAACTTTATGGAATTACTACAAAGATATTTAAATTGTTTGTATTGTGGGTTTACCCCAGTTAGGACATTTCCCCCCTGAGAAAATGGGCAGAAATTAGAACCTGTTATTATGCTATGGAAATGATATTATAGCTACTTAATGGTGGTAGAATTACATTTTGCTTAATTGATCATATTAAAATTCAAGGTGGGTGAAAACGGTTTTATTTTTCATGGCCTTTAGTGTTTTCCAAAATTAGAAGTGCAGAAAATGGTGTTATGTGTTTTTATTCCAAGGGTGCATTTTTTTTGTTCTTAATTGAATTTATATCCTACCTTTTACCTTTTATCCCAAATTGGGGCATGCTAGGTGGCTACCAACGTTAAAAGATACAATCGAAATAAAAAATAAAACAACGCAAGGTAAAAGTAAAAAAACAATGACATTAAAACAATTAAAAACAGGCAGACCCCAGAGGATCCCAAGTATAAAATACAAGTATAAAATAACAATTGTTCATCATTAAAAATTAAAATAAAAAAA
>JAJKFI010000135.1:2514024-2519024 GCA_029204185.1 Lerista edwardsae | reverse complement strand
GAGGTGCCCCAGCCCCGTAATCATTTTTGTCGCTCTCTCCTGCACCTTTTCCAGCTCCACTATGTCCTTTTTGAGATGCGGCGACCAGAACTGGACACAATATTCCAGGTGCGGCCTTACCATCAATTTGTACAATGGCATGATAATATTGGCTGTTTTATTCACAACCCCTTTTTTAAAGACCTCAAGCATGGAATTGGCCTTCTTAATTGCTGCTGCACACTGGGTCGACACCTTCATTGAATTGTCCACCAGCATCCCAAGATCTCTCTCCTGAGCTGTCACAGACAGCTCAGAACCCACTTTGGTGGGAAGGTAATGGCGTTCCATGCATTACGGTGTATAGTCATGCCGGCCACATGACCATGGAAGCTTGTCCTCGGACAAATGCCGGCTCTTTGGCTTAGAAACGGAGATGAGCACCGCCCCCTACAGTCGGTCACGACTAGACCATCCGGTTGTGGGGAAACCTTTACCTTTAATAATATTTACTACTACTACTACTACTACTACTACTACTACTACTACTACTACTACTTTAAATCCTAATACTGAAACATAGGTTAAGTTATTAACTCCCCCTAGCACAAGAACCAGGCACAAATCCTGATGATGAATGTGGCACACGTTTTGTTGATTTGAGTTTTGAAAAATAGTGATCATCGCCATGACCCAGGGCCACAAATAATCTACTTGGCAACACAACCTCTTGAAAAACAGAGCGTCGTATGGTCAATTAGTGACCAGCTATAGACACCACCACTGACATTGGAGTACTGGCACACTAATTACCCGCCCAAAGATATCTGACAAGGCAGTCCTGGTTCTAAAGAGCTTAGTGTTGAAATGGAAACAGCAAACATTAGGTGGGAGAAAAAGATTACTTTTTCCATATTATCATAAGAGAAGGAAGGTGCTTTGCCCTGGCAGTCTTAAGAGACTTGGCAAACATTCTGCAGGACCCGTCTAATACAAACCTGGAAACCTGCATCTGGCTGTGTTGAGCCTCTCAGACTAGGGCTGTTACTGCGATGTGGTTCTTTCCCCTTGATCTATCTGCTCCCAATGACTAATGAGGACCGCATCATAGATGCGTCTTTCCCCGTTGCAAAACCGTCAAGCCTCTTGCTATTTGAGGTCCCCTGTGAATACCACTGCAAAATTAGGATTTTTCCTTGCCCCCCCTCCCCCCAAAAACCTCTGGCACGTGTATTATTTGTCTAACTACGTGACACCATTTTAAGGCATTTCTAGCAGTGGGCTTCCCCCCTCCTGCTAAAAAAAACAACCCGGGAAAACTCTGAAATGGTTAAAGGGTTTAAGTGACATTTATACAGTGTAGTCAGTACTACGTATTTGCAATTCATCTGTAATCCTGTTAAAGGAGTAATAGCGGTTGACGCGAGGCTGCAAATGCTGCAGGTAATAGGAGCAAGGATCAGTCATTCATCGTCTGCTGTTCTAGGTCTGGCCGGGATCCTTCAGACTCTAAGCCAAATGTTAAACACACTCTAAATGAATGACAAAATAGTCCACGACTCTCCTGGCAGGCTTTGTTCACAGTGAAGAGCCTTTGCTACTGTGAAGCTTTCATGTCATCCAAACATCTACTTTCCGGCTCGAATGTGTTGCTTAGGGCCAAGCGGCCTGTGTGTTAAATGCGCTGTTAAGAGGCATGTTTCAAGATTGGCAACCGCTCTCTCCCTCTCTTTCTCTCCTTTTTCAAAAATAAAATGCAGCTCTAGAGCCCTTCCCCCATTCAAACTGGACCCACAAAATGCAGGATTAACCCTTTCCCAGGGCACGGTTTTCCTGCTGAAAATTGCCCTCCCACAGCTATTTGCTACTCTGCAAACGTGAGTGGCACAGTGTGGTGGTGCAGCGGGTTAAACTGCTGAGCTGCGAGCTTGTTGACCAGAAGGTTGGCAGTTCGAGAGTGTGCAACGGAGTGAGCTCCCGTCGCTTGTCCCAGCTCCTGCCAACCTATCAGTTCGAAAGCACGTAAACATGTAGATAAACAGGGACCACTTCGGTGGGGAGGTAACAGCGTTCCGTGCCCCTCGGCAATCCTAACCTGGAGTTAGGCTGGCACAAGGGCCACCATAAATTGTGTTCAGACCACTCTCAGAGACAGGGAGGAGGGCACACGGCTGTGTGTTGGCCTCTCTGTCTCCGAGAGTCATCCAAACATACTTTACAGCGGTCCTTTGGCAAAAACCGGAAGTGCCCTTTGGTAGGCTTACCAGATACAAATACAGAGTGCTTATATCTTCAACCATTGTATAGAAGAAGGAATTTGCACAGGTGCAGCTCATCATGGAAGGGTTTCAAAAGCTGCACCTGCCTGAACATGTTAAAGGTACAGGCCAGTTTGTATGTGGCAACCCTATCTAAGGCCCATGGAGGCGGTGCTTGACACCCCCTTGGGGCCCTGTACTTAGCTATGCTAGTGAAACCTCCACACTTCTATTCTCCTTTTCAAATACAGGTTGATTGTCCCTTATCCGGACTACTTGGGATGAGAAGGTGTCCAGATTTTGGAATAATCACATAAATAGCATGAGAAATGCTTCCTCTTCAAGCTTATATTCTATACCTTATATCAGCGGTGTTATGCTGCCGGAACACTGGGCGGGACATCCGGGTGATCAACAGCCCGCCCATTGCATTCTGGAGCATTACGCCGTTTGCGTAACCAATTACGCCACTTGCGTACGTTATGCAAACGGCGTAACGCTCCAGAACGCAACGGGAGGGCTGTCGATCACCCGGATGTCCCGCCCAGCGTTCCGGCAGCATAACACCGCTGCCTTATATCCTCATTGTGTAGTCCAATTCTCCTAATACATATTGCCATAAATGCTTTGTGCATATGTCAGAAGGAACAAATACCCTTTCCCCCCACAATCAAGTGGTGAAAACACTACTTAATTTTCAGGTAAATAATGAAATGTGGTTGTGAAACCATATCTCCTGATTTTCAGCCTAAAATACAACCTGGACAGACAGAAAGACATGGGGGAACAATGAGCCTATTTATATCAAAAGGCACCCTGTGACATACCAACTTGTTAAAATAAAACTTATTAATTGTTCAAGTTATGAAACCGGGGTTGCCTTTCAGCCTTTACTTCATAAAAATGGTTGATTGCTCACAGGTGACTGAACAGACCCTGAAAGGTGAAAATCCATGATGTAAATTGCAGCCTTATATATTTTGCTATATGTTGCTATCCTGATGTTGTTTGCAATGCCGGCATTGGAAAGGATAAGGTGGTAGCAATCTGTCACCAGAAAGTTGGCTAGCCAAATCTTGGTGTTTTTTTCTGGTCCCCCCCACCCCACTTTTCTTCTAAGAATGGGAGCGCAATCCTAAACTGGAGTTAGGCCGACATAAACTAAGGCAGCAAAGTTTGGCCAGCACAAGGGACACCGTAAAGTGTGTTTGGACTATTCTCTGAGTTAGGGAGGATGGCTCACGTCTGTGTGCTGGCCTCTCTGACTCTAAGAACACAATCCTAACCTGGATGTAGGCCGACACAGTAAGGCCAGCAAAGTTTGGCCAGCACAAGGGCCACCGTAAAGCACATTTGGACCACTCTCAGAGTCAGGGAGGATGGAGCACGTCTATGTACCACCAAAGTGGTACCTATTTTTTTACTCACATTTTAATGTGCTTTCAACCTGCTAGGTTGGCAGGAGCTGGGACAAGCAGTGGAAGCTCACCCTGTTGCATGGCGAGTCCATCCTGCCAAAAATGGTTGCTGCAGCTTGTCACAGCTTGGTATTCCATCTCCCATCCAGAAAACTTGAATCAATGCACTCATATACACATGCATGTTGAGAAAACACTGCACAGCAAGAATCCTGAAGTGGAATCCTGAGTGGTCCAAACATACTTTACAGTGTCCTTTCTGCCCGCCAAACTTTGCTGGCCTAACTGTGCTGGCCTAGCTGCAGGTTAGGATTGTGCCCTAAGAATGGTACTTTACGGTGGCCCTTGTGCTGGCCAAACTTTGCTAGCTTAGCTTATGCTGGCCTAACTCAGTTTAGGATTGCATCCTGGGTCGGGAGGAGCTGACCAGCTGTTGGGTTCTCTCTCCCATCCATTGCAGGTCAGACACCGCAATTCACAGACCGCAATGCTCCTTCACATTCTTGCACTCATGCGCTGGCTGTATGTGGCGCTGTCAGCTGCTTTTGATCACACGAACTTCACCATGTGTAGTTTGACAAAAGCTGGTTGTGGTCAAATATGGCCCAAGAACCGCCGTACAGAAAGCACTTCCCAACTAATGACGGAATTATGTGTTAAGTTTGCTGGGATGGTTCCAAAGGCAAACGACCATGGATGAATAGATCGTTTGTTGTGCACCATGATCTTTTTTTTTCTTTGGCTTTGCCAGGATAAGTCAATATCTTTCTAATTGGGTGTCCTTTTTGGACTTTCTCAGGTGTTAGCATTAAGGAAAGTTCACCTCTTGAAACAGACAGACTGGGTCGTAAGAAACCTTTTCGTTCTCTTTAACGAGTTTATTGCTGCAGGAGGTATTCAGAAGGCTCAGCAGCATTGTTATGTGTTTTATGTGGCACACTTAAATGTAAAAGGAGCTGTTGGCCTTGTGCAACAGTGAAATAGCACTGCGATCCCCCCAAATGGAACAAACCGATTTGCCTGTCCTTAACAAGGAACAGCTGCCTCGACAAGAGTGTGGGATTGTTGGACAAATGGAGCCCGGCACACTTTTGGACATAATTATCCGCCTCGTTTTTTATTTTCCTATTTCAGCTTTCTACCCCTTTGCAAAGTAAACATCCAGAATGAGACCTGGGCCTGAATATAAAGCTATCCTCCTCCAATTTGTCTCAGTAAGCTGAGAATAAGGGTGAAAGCAGTTCCGTGCAAGGACTTGCTGGGCACCCAGAGCATCGAAAGGAAGGAAGTAACCAGGTGAAGGAAGGAAGGAAGGAAGGAAGGAAGGAAGGAAGGAAGGAAGGAA